>SJYV01005184.1:534177-579404 GCA_006410875.1 Neotragus pygmaeus | reverse complement strand
ATATATATATATATATAAAGGGTTGAGAAATCCTGTAGCTAATGGGCTGATGTACTAAGAGAATTATTCAACAGAGGCTGGGTCCTGAGCCCTGTGCTCGCCTCAGCAGAAGGTGAATGCTGTGATGACCCTGTTTGATTAGAGAAATGAGTACCCTTAAGTTTCCACCCATAAATCATGAGTGCCAACCCAGGTATCCATCACTGTCAGATCATAAAAACAACATGTACATGGCATTTACTATATACCAGGATTGTTCCAGATTCTTTACATATATGAACTCTCATATTGATCAGAACCACTCTAGGAAATAGGTCTTGTTATCATTTCCAGGTTACTGTTGGGGAATCAAAGTACAGTTCAAATAACCCATCTGAGGTCACACATTAAGAAGCAGGGTTAGGTTTTAAAACTGAGCAATCAGGTTCCAGTCTACACTGCAGGCAGACGCTTTAACCTCTGAGCCACCAGGGAAGCCCTGAACTCAGGTCAGCCCTTCTTTATTCTGCCTGAGCATGTGGCATGCTGTCAAATGAGCTCGTTCCATTCCTGGATATAGGTATAGCCTGAAGCCATCAGCATACAATCTAGACTCTTGCCATAAGGCTTCCCTGGTGGCTCAGTGGTAAAAAAAAAAAAAATCCACCTGCCAATGCGGTAGACGCAAATTCCATCACTGGGTTGGGATGATCTCCTGGAGAAGGAAATGGCAACTCGCTCCAGTATTCCTGCCTGGGAAATCCCATCAGAGGAGCCTGTGGGCTACAGTCCACGGGGTCACGGAAGAGTGGGACATGATTGAGTGATTAAACAACAACAAACGTACCCTGCCCAGCCCAGGAGACTGCGGTTTCCACCCTCAAACTGTGGGCACTATGAAGAAAGTGAGTGTCTGGCTCCCTCAGATGCCAGAAAGAGTCATTTTTTTTTTAAGATGAGGATGCTTATCTCTCCTCACCCATCTCCAAGCCTCGAGCCCCTATGCCCTCTTGCCTGGATGAGTGTAAGCAAAGATGATGTCTCACTGGCACAGCAGGGTCTCAATCCTTGTGGCCAAAGCACTGCAATCGTCAGGCAAGGCTCTTTCCTGTAAAGGCCAATCAATACTGCTCCACCCCACGTCCCCACCCTTTCCTGCTCCTCGCTCTATAACTGCTATTGATTACAGCAGAGCTGGGAAGCAAATGCCAAAATATATCAATCAATCACCAAGATGGCAGAGAAGATGTGTATAAGAGACAGACACCAGTCCACAAAGATAAGAGGAAAGATTGTATTCACAAAACAAGAAGAGGCTACAATGAAAATGGAAAAAATTAAATGAAAAAGCCTCTTTTAAGTTAAAAATATAATTAAAAAATTTTTCAAAAACTCACATGATTCAGAAGACAAAAACTAAAGAAATCTTCCAAAGAGTGAAAATGCAAAAGAAAAAAGCTGTCTCTTATACACATCTAGATGTGTATAAGAGACAGGTCCAGGGAGATCTGAACAGAGGGGTGATGGATAGCCCTGTCTCATTGTTCCAGACTCCGAATCCACCAGGGTCGGGGAGAGCTGCATAAATCAGCCCGGGCTGGGCTCTCACCAGCGTGATGACTTGACAAGAGGAATGGAAGGCGAGGGACCGTAAAACTGTCGATGGGCTAAGTCGTTTCATTCCAAGTCAGGGCCAGGGAGAGAAAATGTTTGGTTCTTGGGAGACAGACTTATTTGAAGAGGATGGATAAGCTGACAGAGGGAGGTGTGCATGTCTGGCAGCTCAGAGGGAAGGAGGCAGAGAGGGGCTGGTCTACCAGGAGAACTTCAGCTGAGTCGTCCCTCATCTGTGTCCATTCATTCACTCCCACCATCCTAGAGGGGTAGGAGATACTCGTGTCCCAAACTTGGATAATGTTTGGAAAAATTAGCCTCTAGTGAGGATGGAAGATTCTCACCCAGATGGCTGATAAAACATCCTTTCCCCTTCTCTAAGGCAGGAGCAGCTTGGTGGGGGGGCATGTTGAAGAGAAGGGACTTCCCTGGTGGTCCAATGGCTAAGAATCTGCCTGTCAAAACAAGGTTCACAGGTTCGAACCCTGGTCCAGGATGATCCCGCAGGCAGTGGACCAACCGTGCCCACGTGCCACAACTGAGCCCACGCTCTCGGGCCCGTGCTCCCCAACAGAAGCCACTGCACTGAGAAGCCTGCACAGCACAAGCAGAGAGAGAGAGGCGCCCCGGCTCGGCGCGACTAGAGAAAGCCCACGCAGCAGTGAAGGCCCGGCACAGCCAACAAGTGAATAAACAAAACTGTCATCAGCAGTCATTCCCATTTGGTTTACTCAGATGTTTACTGAGCAACCCTGAGTGCCAGGCACTGTGCTCTGTGCTGGGAAAAACCCTGTTGACACGGGAGCTGTCAGTCAAGTGGAGGGACAAGTAAGTAGAATCATACATTGACGGCAGGTACATCACTGTCCTTAATCACAGCACTTCTGACATTTGTTGATTTGCTTGTCGTTCTCCCCTTATGAGACTGGAAGCTCCTTAAAAGGAGAAAGTGGAGGGAGACATTATCTAAGGGCCAGTTATACACTCCCGTTACGTATGACAGTCATTCCATCTCCACCCTAACGCTTTGCGGTGGATTTTATTATCTTCATTTTACAGATAAGAAGATTGAGGCTCAGAGAGGTTAATTCACTTGCCCGAAGGCAAAGCAGTGTGTGGGAGAGCTGGGGCACCTAACTAGGACCCAACACAAGGCGGTATGTCCCCACACACTGCTCAGGGTCTCCCCACATTGGGCCCCTTAGCCCCTGCAGCAGTGCCTAACCCAGGACATTCCTGATTATATCAGGCGGGAGGGGTTAGGAGGAGCGCGGTTAAGGCTGGGGAGCAGGTCAGGGAGGACTTTGCGGAATAGTCTATTGGACAGTTTTAAAGAACAGATGGAATTTGCCAAAATGACAAGGGAAGGAAAGCCAACATGCAAATGACAGGGAGACACGAAACAGCCCCCTACTCAAAAGCCCCCTGCTCCCCATGAGTCCCCCTCCCTCCCCTACCCCCGGCCTGAGAAACAGGAGCTCGGCAGTGACGTGCTCGGGGCTTCTGTACTATGGAGTGGCGGGCTTTCGTTTTGTTGTTATTGTTGGTAAATTTCCTGGGACCAGATGATAAGATCCAGGGAGGATCCAGTCTGTTTTTCTCCCAAGTGTAATTTCAGCACCTGGTGTGGGGCCTGGCTCATTCTGGAATGAGTGAAAGAGCTGGACCAGGAAAAAAGAGGTTTTCCTTACATGCCTGCCTTCCCATGAGGCTCGTATAATTGGGCCAGTCTGGGAGCCCCTCCTGTTTGGGGTCACGAAGAACCACTTTAAGGCCAAACAAGCAGCAAGGTCAGGCCAAAGGAAGAGAGAGTCAGGGGCCTCGAGCAGTTGGCAGTGAGCAGCCCTGTTCCTCCATCTTCTCTGCTTCTTTCTCCAGTTCTGGAGCCAAAACCAAGCTGTGAGCTGAGAGAAAGGGGCTGCAGAGGAGAGAGTAGTCCTGGCCCCTGTCTTTAGCTCAGCAGATGGTGCTAGTAGTAAAGAACCTGCCTGTCAATGCCAGAGACATAAGAGACTCAGATTCGATCCCTGGGTAAGGAAGATTCCCTGGAGGAAGGCATGGCAATCCACTCCAGTATTCTTGCCTGGAGAATCCCATGGACAGAGGAGCCTGGTGGGCTACAGTCCATAGGGTCACAAAGAGTCGGACACAACTGAAGTGACTTAGCACGCACAGGGCCCACAGGAGTCCTTGGGAAGTAGAAGCCTGAGGAACACCAACATTCAAGGGACATTATGAAGAAGAGGAGCCAGCAAGGGGAATTCAGGAGCTGTGAGACCCAGACGGACATCTGTCACCAATTCCTTCTTCTCCAGGACACAGGCATCACCCCCAGAGAAGCCTGTGAGCCTGTGGGTCCACAGCCTACCCTTTAGAAACAAACCACAAAGGCACGAAGCAAGGACAAGAATGTGAGAGGGAAAAACTGAGAATCAGAGAGTTTCCCAATTATTTTTTTTAAGAGAATGAAGGAGGAAGAGTGGTAACTGGGTCAACAGAGAGAGGAATCACAAGCCAAGGGTCTATGGAGCGGGCAGACTCACCCCACAGAGCCTGGAAAGCTCAGCCTTTGGCAGCACCAAGCACCGTGGTGCTGGGTTCAGATGCCTGATGGACAGGGGGCACGGGTGGAGAGTCTGTCTGCGGAAGGGGCCCCTTCTCTCCCAACACAGTCAGTCAGTCATGCCCTTTATCCTTCAGGAAATGAGAAATTTTTTCTTTGGAGAAACTAAATAAGCACAATATCACCGGACTTGAGAACACCAAGTATGGAGGAAGGTGAAGAGTAAGAAAGAGAGGTGGATTTAGTCTTTTCTCTGACCCACCTAGCAACTCTGAACCACCAACCAGTAGATTAAAACATTCTACTCTGAAGAACTGAACAGCCCCAGAGAGAACTCCAATTACTGATACCTGAAGTTCCTTCAATAAAAAGATTTATTTTCCACCCAATCACCTTGATAAAGCCCGTCGGTCAGCAAATTCTGGCACTTACATAACAAGCCTCCAAAATCAATGTTTAGTGTCTCTTTCTTAAATGTAAATAAACAGTTTTAGTTGTTTTTTTTTTTTTAATTTTTAAAATTTTAAACAGGAAAAAAGGAGCAAGTCAACAGGAAAAAAAGGGATCTAACGATAGAAATTTTGCAAGGAACAAAAGTTCAGAAAGCAGAATAACACCAGTCCACAAAGATAAGAGGAAAGATTGTATTCACAAAACAAGAAGAGGCTACAATGAAAATGGAAAAAATTAAATGAAAAAGCCTCTTTTAAGTTAAAAATATAATTAAAAAATTTTTCAAAAACTCACATGATTCAGAAGACAAAAACTAAAGAAATCTTCCAAAGAGTGAAAATGCAAAAGAAAAAAGAGAAGACTAGGAGAAAAACAAAGGATGTTAGTCTCCTGATTAGCCCTGTACAAAAAAATGAGAAAAAGATATATACCAGTCAGTGCCTGCCACCATAATCATTATGAAATTTTAAATCATGAGGAATAAATGAAAATTTCTAAAGTCTTCTAAAGAGGAAAAAAACAAGTAAAAGACACAAGAAAAAGAAAACATCAAACTTCTTCAAAAACAGTATCAGATGTTAAATATACCTTCTAAATTCTGAAATAAAATATTTTTAAATCTAGAATTCTATCTCAAATAAATTATCAGTCACATGCCAGAATAGTATAGATTATTTCCAAGTAGCCAATAACTGCAGGAAATTACCTCCCAAGCACGAATTCTTAAGAAGTTATTAGAAGTTGGAGTTTATGGGGTTCAGTGATAGTCCACTAAAGAGATGCTGCTGCTGCTAAGTCACTTTAGCCGTGTTCGACTCTGTGCAGCCCCATAAACGGCAGCCCACCAGGCTCAAAGAGATGAGAGATTCAGTAAATAGAGGCTCCAATGTGGGAGGGCGGCTGCTGCTGCTGCCGCTAAGTCACTTCAGTCGTGTCCGACTCTGTGTGACCCCACAGACGGCAGCCCATTGGGCAGTAAAGGAAATATTCATAATGATGATAAAGGAAAGTCTCAAGACAACAACTATCCACTGTTTCAATTCCAAGAGCAGCCAATCCAGACTAAAGCAGAAAAACAGAAAATTCTTGGAGGAATAACTGTAGGACAAAGTGGAACTGTAGGAAAAATTGACAGGTGTTAGCAGAATTGTTAAACGATCTGAAAAAAATGCATTATAAGTACCTTTGGACATCAGGTCAATATAAAAAGAGGCAATTATTAACTCTAGGAAGAAACAAAGAACTGTACAAAAGAGGACACATGGTCACAGTACACTACTTGACTCGGGAAGAAATATTTGCACATTCATTAATATATAAACAAAATATCGATTTAACAAAAAACAAGTTTATGTTGAAAAGATAGGAGAAGTGTTGGAATGAAATTGAGGGGGAATTGTGTGGGAGAACTAAGTTCTCATCTACCATGGTAGAAAGTCAATGTACAAGTTCTAAAATTAGCAAGCCAAGAAATAGCAACAAAGGATATTATTTTAAAACACAGCCATGTATTTTTAAAAAAGAGAGAGAAATGAGCTATAAAAACAGAGTGACTGCTCTGGAGAATGGGAGTGTGAAGGAGAGAAGCAAGGCAAACTATGTATATGTACTATGTGATTAAAATTAAAATTAAACATTTGAAAAAGGGCCTCTATGGCTCACACACAGTCCAGCTTACATCCCCAGGGTGTGAGAACAGATGAAAATTTTTAGCCAAAGCCCTGATCAAAATAAATGATGCAAAATAAAAATTAAAAAAAAATAAATGATACGTTTTTTTCATCTGAGTGTCTGCATATACCCAATAGGCTTCAAAGATGAAGGGATCTGATCCTGGCCCCCAGTTGCAGGCAGACATTATAGACAATTCTCAAACATACCGTGATATTTCATGTCTGTACGTGCTGATCTTTCTGATTAGAATGCCTCAAAACAAACCTCCCAAGCCCCTAAGATGATGAATTTCTCTTCAACCTTTAAAACCCTTCAGAGTTACTGCGTCTTTTAGAAAGTCTTTCTTGAAACCTCTTTCCCACAGTTCTTTTTCCGTCTTTTGGCCTACGCCTGACTCTTCTGTGTATCCCTCTAGCAGAGGATGCGTCACCCCATGTTTCAGCTGGTAATAAACTGACTCCCTAACTAACCCGCAACCTTCTCCGCAGTCATCAGCTTGTGCTAGTTACGCTGCAGGATGAGCGACCACAGGGTCTCAGGCACTCACTGCACGAAGGTTTATCTCTTGTCACGTTACATGGCGGCTGTGGCTCTGGATCTACTCCATGTCTTCTCTCCAGGTGGTACCCAGCTGAAGGTGCAGCCCTCTTTTGGACAAGCCACTCTCCTGGCAGATAGAAAAGAGAAAACGTGGGCAGGACCATAAAGTACCCCCCAAAAGCCTCTGCTCAGAAGTGACTTACATCACTTCCGCCCAAGCTTCATTGGTCAAAGCTACTCACGTGACCACATCTGACGTCAATGACCCAGGTTAAATACTGTCCTCTCGCGGTGGAAGGAAGTAAAGAACTGCATAACACGATTTACCACCGTCTCCTTGGTGGGGTCCACAGCTTATTTCTGCATCCGGGACCTGACCCAATGTTTGGCACCAAGTAGGCATTCAGGGCATTTTCACCAACTTGAACTGAATTATCAAATACACAAATCTGAGAACAGAAGAATTGAAAAAGGGGAAGGGTACAAACTCATGGAATGTGAAATAGCACTGGGTTTGGAATCTAAACACTAAGCCCCAAAAGCCAAGACACCTTTCTGGACTCATCTTTAACGGAAGGGGATGAGTTAGAGGATCTCTAGGGTCCCTTCCGGTTCTAACCTTTAAAAGAGTTTGTAATGTGTTCCTTAGTATCTGCTTGCCAATCTGCCAACTTCTATTAGTCATGTGTCCAGGCCTAAAACTGAAAAAAATAAAAATAAGCCCCTAAATCAGTTCACGTGCCCAAACTGAAAATTCACCCAGGTCTGTAAAAGAAAACAAAACTATACTTCAAAAAGGAATGTTTTCAACAAAAATATTGTGGCAACTCTGTTTTTCTTTAATAAACTATTTTCTGTTTTGAGCACATTGTTCTAAGCCACAAGATTTCCAGTTACAGGAAAGCTAGCATGGCGTTGCAGAGGGATGTTTACACATCTGAATGGATCAACACGGGGTTCAGGTTCACATGTGGAAATTGTCACATCAATTAAAACTGTCTCACACATAGCAGAAATTCTTTGTTGAACAAATACATACCCGTCTAGGTTGGATTTGTTAGGCTCTGAAGCTATCATTCCCAATCCAATTCATTCTTATTTCTGTATATATGTACGTGGTCTTTTTTTAAAGCTTTTAGGAAAAAAAAAAAATATATATATATATATATAAAGGGTTGAGAAATCCTGTAGCTAATGGGCTGATGTACTAAGAGAATTATTCAACAGAGGCTGGGTCCTGAGCCCTGTGCTCGCCTCAGCAGAAGGTGAATGCTGTGATGACCCTGTTTGATTAGAGAAATGAGTACCCTTAAGTTTCCACCCATAAATCATGAGTGCCAACCCAGGTATCCATCACTGTCAGATCATAAAAACAACATGTACATGGCATTTACTATATACCAGGATTGTTCCAGATTCTTTACATATATGAACTCTCATATTGATCAGAACCACTCTAGGAAATAGGTCTTGTTATCATTTCCAGGTTACTGTTGGGGAATCAAAGTACAGTTCAAATAACCCATCTGAGGTCACACATTAAGAAGCAGGGTTAGGTTTTAAAACTGAGCAATCAGGTTCCAGTCTACACTGCAGGCAGACGCTTTAACCTCTGAGCCACCAGGGAAGCCCTGAACTCAGGTCAGCCCTTCTTTATTCTGCCTGAGCATGTGGCATGCTGTCAAATGAGCTCGTTCCATTCCTGGATATAGGTATAGCCTGAAGCCATCAGCATACAATCTAGACTCTTGCCATAAGGCTTCCCTGGTGGCTCAGTGGTAAAAAAAAAAAAAAATCCACCTGCCAATGCGGTAGACGCGAATTCCATCACTGGGTTGGGATGATCTCCTGGAGAAGGAAATGGCAACTCGCTCCAGTATTCCTGCCTGGGAAATCCCATCAGAGGAGCCTGTGGGCTACAGTCCACGGGGTCACGGAAGAGTGGGACATGATTGAGTGATTAAACAACAACAAACGTACCCTGCCCAGCCCAGGAGACTGCGGTTTCCACCCTCAAACTGTGGGCACTATGAAGAAAGTGAGTGTCTGGCTCCCTCAGATGCCAGAAAGAGTCATTTTTTTTTTAAGATGAGGATGCTTATCTCTCCTCACCCATCTCCAAGCCTCGAGCCCCTATGCCCTCTTGCCTGGATGAGTGTAAGCAAAGATGATGTCTCACTGGCACAGCAGGGTCTCAATCCTTGTGGCCAAAGCACTGCAATCGTCAGGCAAGGCTCTTTCCTGTAAAGGCCAATCAATACTGCTCCACCCCACGTCCCCACCCTTTCCTGCTCCTCGCTCTATAACTGCTATTGATTACAGCAGAGCTGGGAAGCAAATGCCAAAATATATCAATCAATCACCAAGATGGCAGAGAGACTTTATTAAAACCATTACACCTTCTTCTGTTTTCCTGCCCACCCCAGCTTCCTCCACCCAGTGGCCATTTCTCTTGGAAGGTTTCCAAGAACTTTGCAGACATGATCTGATGGCTGGTGGAATTTCCTCTATTTGGGGAAAATTTAGACCCTGAGAAGGAGCAAGAACAAGTCCCATGGTGAGAAGATGGAAACCAGGTGTGTGAAAAAACACACGTGTCTGTGTGTAGTAAGTATATGAAAATGTGCACGTATGCCAGTTGGTTTAAAGGAAAACCTAGAACTTAGTCTCATTTCAGAAACACTTGGTAATTATCGCTGAATTTTTTACAAATCAATTCCTTCTGGTCACTTAATGTCCTTCACTAAGTGGTTTAATTGTGAAATTTCACTTTATAATTGGGCTCATTGTAATGCAGAAAGTGGTAGATTTGCATAAGCAAATGACAAACAGTTAACAAAATCCATTAGCAGAGAAGGAGGCATCCAATGAGCCACACACCTGGGCTTGGAATCAAACCTGTGGTGAGGGAGTGCCGGCCCCAGCCCATGCCTGTTGCCCCTAAGCAGACGGAGGGGAAGCAAAAGAAGCATTTCAAGTGCTTTCCCGATGCTCAGCATGGGAGGAAACCAGCCCGTGAGCAGAAGACACAAAGTGAGGAAGAATTTTTCCTTGTCTCTCAAAGACCAGAGACCTTTCTGTGCAAGGAAACTCAGGCAAGGATTTTTAAAGACTCCAGAATGTACACAGATCTTTGACAACTCTTATTCCGGGTTTCTGAAAAGACCATTAGACTCAGAATAATCCTCTCCAGTATTCTCGCCTAAAGAATCTGATGGACAGAGCAGCCTGGTGGGCTACAGTCCATAGGGTTGCAGAGAATAGAACATGACTGAAGCGACTTAACATACACACAGAAGGGAGTATGGAGCCCTGACCTCCAGTCCTCATTCTGTCATGAGCTAGCAAGGAGCCTCCTGTTGGGAACCTCGACAGATCCTATCTAAATGTCGATGTGTCTCAAGTTCCTGCTATCAACACAGGTAACTGACAAAATGATTCATTCATTCCAAAAATATTTACTGAGCCCTTGCTACGAGCAGGTCCTGTAGAAATTACAGAGACTCACAAGGAGGTGGGGTAAGGACCAAGCTGGAGGACATGTAGATAAGCTGGAGAGAAGGCGCTGCTCTCATGGAACTTAGGGTCTGATGGAGCGTTATGAAGTGGACTGTATCCTCCCTAAATTCACATGCTGAAGCCCTAATCCTCAGTGTGGCTATGTCGGGAGACAGTCTTTAAGGAAATGCGTGCATGCATGTTCAGTGGCGTCTGACTCTTCATGACCCTATGGACTATAGCCCACCAGGCTCCTCTGTCCATGGGATTTTCCAGGCAAGAATACTGGAGTGGATTGCCATTTCCTTCTCCAGGGGATCTCCCACGTCTCCTGCATTGGTCAGAGCCAATGAGCCACCTGGGAAGCCCCTCTTTAGCGAAGTAATTAAACAAAGTCATGAGAGTGGGGTCCTGATCCAATAGGACTGGTGTGTCTATAAGAAGAGGAAGGGATGTCAGAGCCTTCTCTCTCACCACGCAAGCACAGAGAAGAGGCCACGTGAGAACACAGGGAAGAGGGTCCATCTGCCCACCAGAAGGAGAATCCTCACCAGAAACCAACGCCGCTGCCAGCTTGTCTGGGCCAGGCAGCCTCCAGACTCATGACAAAATACAGCTGTGTTGTCTCGGCCACCTACTCGGTGGCATTTATTATGGCAGCTGGGGCAGCCTAACATGTTTCAGGATGGGAAGGGGCCTGATCAGGTGCACACTGCCCAATTCTGAAAGGGATAAGGGAAGGCTCCCAGAAGGATTGGCAGGGGAAGAGAAACCAGGGCAGGGTGCCTCTGTGGACGGAGCCTGTAGTGTCAGAGGAGGAGTGGAGAGAACAAGGCTGAGTAATTGAGGGGAGCCCTCTGGGGAGGTCTCATGAGCAAATGTGCCCTTGAAGATCTTGAACACCGAGACACTGCTCTACCCTGTAAAACTTTGGACCCACCCATTGATGATTCTGATTCTGCTGGGGGAAAAAAAAATGCCAGCTTGGGTTCTACAGGAACGAAGAAGTAGTCGACTTTCCTTGCTACCCTATGCAGTGGAATCTCCCTTCAGCATGTCTGCATACATTCCTTGTGGAAATTTTTTGCTTTTCTGTCTATAAGCTTCCCCCTAGCCTTTCAGAGCCTCTTCTGGGATGGTTCCTTCTTCAGGTGCTTGCTTTCAATTCTGCAAAATTCCCTTGCTTTTTGTTAATAATTGCTAACATTAGCCTCCAGTGGCTTAGCTATAAAGAATCTGCCTGCAATGCAGGAGATGTGAGTTCAATCCCGGGTTGGGAAGATCCCCTGGAGTAGGATATGGTAACCCACTCCAGTGGCATTCATGGGGTGGCAAAGAGTGAGACACAACTTAGCAACTAAACAACAAAATTGAGTTAGCTAAGGCTAACTGTGTACCAGACACTCTTTTGAGGGCTTTTTGTGTAATTAGCTCTTTTAATCCTCAAAACCACCACATAAAAAAGATTCTATTAACTCTAGTTTATGGATGAGGAGGCTGAGCACAGAGAGATTAAGACGCTTGCCTTGGGCCATTCAGCTAAAATGGAGCAGCCAGGATTAAAACCTGCAGTCTAGCTTGGGTGCCCTTACTCCTAACCACAAATCCATATTGTCTTTGAGGGGTGGGGGGAGGGACAGATAAACCGAGACTCGGGTTCCCATAGCTAGTTTTAAGTGCAAGAGTCTTTCTGATTCCGGAGCCTATGCTCCTGATCTCTTAAGCAAATGGAGAAGAGGTGGGCGGCTTTGAGAGTCACTCAGGAAGGAAACTAAGTAGAACCACCATGGCACAGTTGAAAACTAAGGGAGAGGGGGAGAGAGAAAGAGGAGGTTGGGGTGACAGCCAGGTCTCTGGTAAATCGCACAGCCAGACCTTCATCATCTTGTGACACCTTCTTAATTCATTTATTTGTTTAACAAATGACAAATACTTAGCCAGAATCTACTGTGATTCGGCACTGGGGTGAGAAAAGAGGAACAGCTACATACTAATGACCGTGACACTCATCTGCCCCTTCCCCTTGCCCTCATCCAGGAGCTCAAGGACTTTACACTCTAGGAAAGGGCTGATATATGAATAAATGCAAAAATTATCACAGTGTGATTATAGATGTCTATCAGTATATGTCTTTCTAAAGCATTGAAAGGAGGACAGCCCATCTCTGCCTAAAGGGGTCAGGGGAGGTATCACCTTGAGGAAGGTGCCATTTAAGCCTGTTGTGAAGGATGATGGGAATATCCCAGGAGAGCAGCTGGGCTCCTTGGAGCATCCCTGGAGAGCATATGAGAGATCCCCGAATCCCTAGACACAGAGGCATAGAATCAGAGCATGTGAGCAGTTAGAGGAACCTCAGAGGTCTCCTCGTTTCAGCGCTGTGTCAGGCCCTGCAGGCACAGCCCCATCAGAGAGTCAGCCCAGCCCCAGTTTCAGCCTGGAACCGGAACACAGCTCCCTTGGGGAGCACACAGGCAGACGGTCAGCATTCAACAGGACAGCACCTGTGTTCTGGGCCTTGTGATCCACCGGTTGCAGAGGGCAAGGGAGACAGAAGTGGGGGAGAAGTCAAGAAAGTCTTCACCTCCCTGGTTTGTACAACTAAAGAGACAGCTCTGAACCTCCGCCTCCCCCAGCGCCTCCCAGGTTCCCAGCTTCCGGCTTCCACATCCCGCTCCCCACCCCTCACCCCCTCTTAGGTTTCCAAGTAAGGATCTCTTTCTCCGTCCCTCGCTTCTCTCTGCTCTTTCAATTCCATCTTCAGTTGCAGGTTCTCTTTTCAACTGTTCTGGGGGAACCCAGCTATTACCGGTGACCCTCTGCCCTGTGGTCCATCACGAAGGTCAAAGGGTTGCCGTTCAGCAATCTGCCAGCAGGGGGCAGTCCTGCAGCCGGTCTCCACCCCGGCCTGAACCTCCCAGCCCCCAGGCCGGTCACAACTCCTTAGAGATGCAAATTGAGAGGCAGCCTTCCTAACCCGAGAGGGCTGCTAATTCTCCGAAGAGTATGCAGATTTCCAGCCTGCCTTTGCCTGGGTTTGTTTGTTTTACTTTGCAATAAATTTAATACAGATTGCCTGAAGCAGAGAGGCAGATGGACTATAAACTCTGCATTTTGAGCAGCCTTAGTTACTGGGTTGGTGTGGGTTTTGATCCCTGTTTAAATTATATCTATGAAATTTGACATGGATTTGGGTCTGGGGTTTGCTGGCTTCGTGATGCTCTGGAGCCGCTTCTAGAGAATTTGCAAGGGCTGATTTGATTATGGGGACTTTAATTTCTCACAGAGGCTAACAAGGAGGCTGAAGAGCCTGGCTGATGTGTAACAGAAAGAAGGGAAAAGGAGAAAGTTAGGTTGGGTCACTGCCTGCCCCGGTGCACGTGATGTCAGTTCTGCTTTCTCTCACCCTTTGCAGGGCCTTAAGTTAGACACCCCAGGGACCATGGGCTGAAGCCTGTGCTGACCCAGGGGGAGGCAGGAGGTGGAGTTGTGCAGTGGAAAGTGTCCACAAGAAGCTCAGTGTCCAAGAAAGAATCAGGTGTGCATATGGGGCAGACAGTAAAACGTCTATAAAGAGACATTAACATGAAGCGTACACAAAGCATTGTATAACAGTGTAAACTGCGCTTGAGGAGATGTGGCAGAAGCAGGGGAACTGCAGCTCATCTCTCCCGCTGGCACCTGGTCTGTATGCCAAGGGGCAGCCCTCTCCCCTCCCTGCTCCCTCTTAGACCACCAAAGGAAAGATGATGCAGTGAACCAGGAGTAGGACAAGCCAGGTTCTAGCCCCAGCTCCTCCAGATGTTTGTTGCAAAGCTGGGTAATAGGTTCTGCTTCATGGAGCCTCAGTTTCTCTATCTGCAAAATCAGAATCACATGATTGTCACAAGGCCCAAGTAGGATAACTTGGGTAAGAATGCATGTATGTTGGAAAAGACTGGAACATAAACTGTCTCTGAGTGATCAGGCCATTTTCTCCATTACGAAAGAATCACTGATTGGAATGGGAAGGCCTGGGGCAGAGGGGAGGTATGAAGGGAATTCTGCAAACCTCCCATAAGACTGAGAGTCGGGCCCCTTCTGCTCACCTGCACACAGAGCCTGTATATGAGCAGAGGCCTGGCTGGGCACCAGGCGTGGTTTCCAACAGCAGCAGACTCCGGGCACTGTTCTGGAGGACTCTGGGGGCCTGGACCCCCAGCCTGAGCTGGGCAGGGAGGTGGGGCCACACACTCATCTTCCCTGGGAAATCCCAGAGTCCAGGCAGAGCCAGCCTGAGGAAGGGCCCTTTCTCTGCTCCCCTTCCTGTGCACGTATGCGTCCTTTTGCAGAGGCTGGGCCGGGAAGGGAGCTACAAAGAGTCATTGAGGCAAAGGGACAAAGAGAAGGAAGAGGGCAGATAAAGGAAGAAGGAAGGAACACAGGACATGCTGATGTGTGTTCCTTGCTGGTGCGGGGAAGATCGCCAGAAGACAAGCAAAGAAGTGAGAAGCCTGCAAAGGGGACCAGAGAAGGAAAGGGCCAGGCTTTGCAGGGGGAGGGCGGCTGTGGGAGGTAGAGGCTGAGATTAAATGGAAATGAGGGGCTTGGTCACCATAGAGAAAGAAGCTGGAAGCTTTGGCAGCAGTTAGTCTATTAGGAGGAAAGGAGGGGATGAAAGCTGCTGTGGGTGTGTCTCTACACACCAAGGGGTTGGAAAATAGCCAGCTAATTCAGCCCCGAGCAGGGGGTGGAGGGGAGGGGAGCGGGGGGGAGAAGACCACCAGTTGAACGGTTGAATTCTCCCCCAAACAATAATCCTTTTCCAATATCACTTCGACATTCTACCTGTTCCTCTGGCCCCAGAACACAATAAATTAAAACTGTTAGTTGTCAAGATTTTGTTATTAAATTTGCTGACCCTCCCCACCACACCCACACACTCCCTCTCTCTCTCTGTCTCCAGTGATCTATATGGCAAGGAAAAGAAAGTGTGTTAGTCGCTCAGTCGTGTCTGACTCTTTTCGACCCCATGGACTGGGATTCACTAGGCTCCTCTGTCTATGGAATTCTCCAGGCAAGAATACTGGAGTGGGTAGCCGTTCCCTTCTTCAGGGCATCTTCCCAACCCAGGGATCAAACCCAGGTCTCCCACATTGCAGGTGGATTCTTTACCAGCTGAGCCACAAGGGAAGCCCAAGAATACTGGAGTGGGTGCCTATCCCTTCTTCAGGGGATCTTCCCGACTCAGGGCTCTAACTGGGCCTCCCACACTGTAGGCAGATGCTTTACCCTCTGAGCTACCAGGGAANGAAAGCTGCTGTGGGTGTGTCTCTACACACCAAGGGGTTGGAAAATAGCCAGCTAATTCAGCCCCGAGCAGGGGGTGGAGGGGAGGGGAGCGGGGGGGAGAAGACCACCAGTTGAACGGTTGAATTCTCCCCCAAACAATAATCCTTTTCCAATATCACTTCGACATTCTACCTGTTCCTCTGGCCCCAGAACACAATAAATTAAAACTGTTAGTTGTCAAGATTTTGTTATTAAATTTGCTGACCCTCCCCACCACACCCACACACTCCCTCTCTCTCTCTGTCTCCAGTGATCTATATGGCAAGGAAAAGAAAGTGTGTTAGTCGCTCAGTCGTGTCTGACTCTTTTCGACCCCATGGACTGGGATTCACTAGGCTCCTCTGTCTATGGAATTCTCCAGGCAAGAATACTGGAGTGGGTAGCCGTTCCCTTCTTCAGGGCATCTTCCCAACCCAGGGATCAAACCCAGGTCTCCCACATTGCAGGTGGATTCTTTACCAGCTGAGCCACAAGGGAAGCCCAAGAATACTGGAGTGGGTGCCTATCCCTTCTTCAGGGGATCTTCCCGACTCAGGGCTCTAACTGGGCCTCCCACACTGTAGGCAGATGCTTTACCCTCTGAGCTACCAGGGAAGTCACGAGACAAGTGAGGGAAGGAAGCCCTCAATTCTGTGGCAGCGATGGAAGAAAGAAGATGAGGCTGAGGCCAGGAAGGGTTGGGGAGGTGGGAGGGATGATGGCGGAAGTGAGGGTAACCAGACACCTCGCTCTTCATAGAACCTCCTGGTGGAAGATGAAGTTCAGCTAGCACAGGCCATAAGCCCAGAGGATGGTCACTCTGCTTTCCAGTTTGTGCCCAGGCAGTACCATCCTTAGACCCACCACTGGGGCTCTGCCGGACCCCACACTTTAGAAAGGCCTGTGCCCCCTCTCATATGGGCATTCCTCCTCAGGGGGCAGGGAGCAGAAACCTTGCTCCCCTTTCTGGGTCGCGTTCCGGGGACTGGGCCAGCCGCAGGGTGAGCCCTGGAAGGGGAGTGGGGAGTTGTGATACAGACACATCTTGGGACAGGGATCAAGGGACATGGGGCTCCTGGCTGACCAGAGCTGTGCTGGTGATGGGAAAGATGGGGAGGGGAGGTGCTGGGGGCAGGCCTCCCTGCAAGCCCTTGCCTTGGCCCGAGAATGTCAGCCGCTGCCCTGAGCAAGGGAGAGCCTGGCTTCAGAGATGGAGGTGAGGAGATTGAAAAAAAAAAGCCAGGAATCCAAGATTGTTAGAGGTTAGAAACTGAAAGAGAAAAAGGAGCCAGAGTTAGGACAATTGAACTCTGAGCATGTGGCATAGGACGGGGAGAAAAAGAGAACCATAAGGGCACCCATCTCCTGTGAGGTTTGGTACATGCTCATACCAAAACCCATTCATTGTTTATCTGTGATTCGAATTTGACTGGCTGTCCTGTATTTCATCTGGCAACCTCTCCCTGAGGCTGGAGGAGTTGGAATGGTGACTGGGAGGCTATGTCACGAGTTCGGTGAGGGCAAGAGTATCTTCATAGATCTAAGAGGTAGACAATCTTCCTAAAGCTAAAGCATGCCAGAGAACCCTAACCATACAGTGTCAGGGGGTCAGGCCAATTCTTCCACCTATGATGGGTTATGAAAGACCCCATCATTTTCAAAGGCCTTGGGCTGTGTAGAGAGTATGGCCCCTTATCTGTCAATGACTGAGACGGAATCAAAATTCAAGTGGTGGACAACTGAGTCCCCCAAGGGGAGAAAAATCTCTTTTTGCACCTGCTGGAATCCCACAGGCTAGCGAGGTTCAAACTGATAAGAAAGAATTTCCTTCACTGAAAGCATCTTGCCTCAGTGCTTCATGTTGAAAAGGGGGTCTCTGCCAGCAAAGGAGAAGTGTAATTCACAGTTTTTTGTGAAAGTTGACACAACTCGATGCTACTTTTTACACTAAAACTCTCCTACTGTAACTGATGCTCTTGTTTTCAGAATCTAACCTCTTAGATGCTACGTTCCAAGAACATAAATAAAGAAATACATGAATCAATAATAATCCTACATTAATTTTGAACTCAGTTATGAAAACAGAAGCAAAAGAAATCAATGGATGCCAAACAAAAAAGGATGGACTCAGAAAAACAATTTTTAATCCCCCAAAGTTTCACAAGGGTAAGACAAACAATAGAGAATATAATAATATTAAAACCAAAATAATAAAGGAACATAACAGCAGTGTCCTGTTAAGTAACTGGATGGGATTCATCAGCATAGCAACTGGTGCTGAGCGTTTTTTAATTTTCTCCCTGCTGGAGATTCGCCTCTCACAGTCTCAACAAAGAGATGAACTGCTTGTCAGAGATGAGACCTTCCACAGAGCAAAATGGCATTCTCCAGTGTTTATTTTCTTCATACCTCCTCCCCAAAGAGGAAAAGCTGATCATTCTTTAAAAGACCCAAAATCTAGAAATGATTCCTTCTGTTCCTGAAGATCACCCAATTACATCATGCAAAGAGTTAATTTCACTATGGTTCATGCTGGGAAGCCAGGTTTAATACAAATTACTAATTGTCTTTCCTTAGGAAGGAATCACTTTGAAAAAGCAGAGGACAGAGGCAGACCTAGTATTTAAAGGATGCATCTGGGCCAAGGGAAGGCCCAGTGGTGCCACGGTGCTTTCAACAATGTTAGAAAATTTGAATCCAGGAGAACAGGGGGACCCAAGCACTAAGGGAGCCACATGAAAAGAACCCACAGCTGAGCAGTCAGGGCTACATGCTCCTCCAGGGGTGATTCAGCTGCAGGAAAATGACATGATGGCTCAAACTGGACTAACATTGTTCTTTTTTTTTTTTTTTATAATTTTGTTAGCATTTCATTAATTCTTAGCTGTGAAAAGCTATAAATGTTGGGAAGTCATACCTATTCTTTTGTCTGTACCTTTTAAGTCATATTATGATACAAAAAATCCAGGTCCATGTTAGATGTCTGAGAGACTATTTTTCCTCTTTGAGAAAACTCTGAACGCTAATCAAATATGAGTAACGGTGGTAGAGTGGAAGGACTTAGGCCTGGGGCCTGAGCCTCACATCATTACTGGGCATTGGGGCAGGTCAGGGCTTTACTGGTGGGTCAGTGGTAAAGATCCCGCCTGCTCAAGCAGGAGACAAGAGATGTGGGTTCAGCCCCTGGGTCGGGAAGATTCTCTGGAGAAGGGAATGGCAAGCCACCGNACTGGGCATTGGGGCAGGTCAGGGCTTTACTGGTGGGTCAGTGGTAAAGATCCCGCCTGCTCAAGCAGGAGACAAGAGATGTGGGTTCAGCCCCTGGGTCGGGAAGATTCTCTGGAGAAGGGAATGGCAAGCCACCGCAGTATTCTTGCCTGGAGAATCCCATGGACAGAGGAGCCTGGTGGGCTACAGTCCATGGGGTCACAGAGTGGAATATGCTCAAAGTAACTGAGCACGCACAGGGGCGAGTCTGTGCCTTTTCACTTTCTCAGGGGTGCTATGAGGATCACAGGAGATAATCAATGTGGATAACCATTTTAAGTGTGAAAGTGGAAATTGCTCAGTTGTGTCCGACTTTTTGTGAGCCCGTGGATATAGTCCATGGAATTCTCCAGGCCAGAATACTGGGTGGGTAGCCTTTCTCTTCTCCAGGGGATCTTCCCAACCCAGGGATCGAACCCAGGTCTCCTGCATTGCAGGCAGATTCTTTACCAGCTGAGCCACAAGGGAAACTATTTTAAAAAGTGTTGCTCAAAGCATGTGAAAAGTATTTTCCATAGTATTGTAATAAAAGGTAAACAGTCTAATTTTGAGATGAATAGTCCCTGGATTCGCCTGCATGAACTCAGTGAGATGAAGAATATTGCTTCTGGGGGAACTTCCCTGGTGGTCCAGTGGTTAAGACTCCGCCTTGCAATGCAGGGGGTGCAGGTTCATCCCCTGGTCTGGGAGCTAACATCCCACATGCCTAGTGGCCAAAAACACAGAACATGAACAACAGAAGCAATATTGTAACATATTCTATAAAGACTTTTAAAAAAGAAAGTGTTGCTTCTGTTTTGGTTAACCTAAGAAGGCTGCAGGGAAAAGAAGGAAGGACACAGGAGAGGGAATGTGCGCTGAGCCTGCTGGTTTACCTTGCTCAGCTCAGAGACACTGCAGGGCTGCCCCTCCAGCATTGCTCCTGACGGGGTTGGTAGACCCTGCTGCCCTATTCATTCCCAATTCTGCTTTCTTTCTTCTGCCTTCCAAGACCCCCCTTCTGAGCCAGTCTGGGAAATGAGACAGAAAAAGTATTACTTAATGGTGTCTGAGGAAGACTTGTCAATTTTTCCTGCTCTGGCCCTCGCCCAACTTTCCAATCAGCAGTACTGCACACCACGCTGGACCCACCAACCTCGGTTCAGTCGGAAATTCCAGGCACTGAATTCGCTGAAGGAGAGAAAGCAGAACTAGAGAAGGCTGGGGTAGAGGCAGGGGTGCGTGTTAGCACCTACCCAGTGTTGACATTTTTGGAAAATGGATGCAAATAAAAATTAGTGACATCTTCGTAGAGAATTTAGACATTAGTAGTTCCCAGACTACAGCAGTATTTTTGGTCATTATTTGACACCAAAAGGGAAGCAGCTGCTCAAATATTGCTTTTTTTTTTCACCCCCAGAGCACGAACTAGCCATTGTCTTGCCAACAGAGAATAAAACACAATTCTTTTTTATAAGTAAAAACAAATTCAGTATATAATAAGATACCATTGCCTGGAGAATCCCATGGACAGATACCATTGTAGCCTGGCAGGCTACAGTCTGTGAGATTGCAGAGTCAGACATGACTGAAGCGACTTAGCACGTGCCCCTCCTCAAAAGAGTGAAACAGGCCAGGATGATGGAAGAGCAAGTCCAAAAACAGGCTTATGCGAGGAAAACTTGACATACGATAAATCTGGCATCATGAATCACTGTAAAAAGAAGAATTGTTTCATACATGGTAAAATAAACTTGAATCTATTTCATAACTGAATAAGAAAATAAACTCTATGTGGAGTCAACACCTCAATGGGAAAAGTGAAAACATAGACCAACAGAAGAAAATATATGATAATATGCTGTGACCTTGAGGTGGGAAAAGATATAAGGAGAGAAATGGCTGGAGTTTATGCTGCCGTTAAAGACTGCTGTTCAGTGAAGTATGCCATCGACCGAGTTAGCAGACAAGTAACGCCTAGAAGAAGACATTTGCACTAACAAACGTTCAGGGAATCCAAAAAAAAAAAAAAAAAAAAGTAAGAAAAATAGAAAGAGGAGACAATAGAAAAACAAGCAAAGTATAGGTCCATAAAAAGGTAGTTCATAGAAAGGGACACTCTAACAGCTAACGAGTCTTTGAAATGATGCTTAAATTCACAGATAATATGAAGAACACAGAAAAAAAAAAAAAAGGTATCACTTTCCAGCAGGGGTCCCCAACCTCCAGGATTTAAGGCCTATTGATCTGAGGTAGAGCTGATGCAATGATAATAGAAATAAAGTGCACAATAAATGTAATGCACTTGAATCATTCCCAAACCATCCTACCCTTGCCCATGGAAAAACTGTCTTCCATGAAACCAGTCCCTGGTGCTAAGAAGATTGGGGCCCACTACTATACAGCTAGTAAATTAGCAAAAAATAAGAAGTCTCATAATACTAAGTGCTGACAAGGATGTAGAGAAACAAGAAAGCTGATAAATGTGAAAACGAGCACAGTTATTTTAGAAGGCAGTTTGGTAGGACTTGTTGAAATGAAGACTTCTTGGAGCCCAGGACCCAGCACCGCTGCTGTGTGGGTACACACGCCCTGGAGGAACTCTCGCACCGAATGTCTATCACCGCCCTGATGGAGGCAGCAAAGTGCTAGCGGCTCTGGGTGTCCATTAAGGGCCTGCTGCTGCTAAGTCACTTCAGTCGTGTCCGACTCTGTGCAACCCCATAGACGGCAGCCCACCAGACTCCCCCATCCCTGGGATTCTCCAGGCAAGAACACTGGAGTGGGTTGCCATTTCCTTCTCCAATGCAGGAAAGTGAAAAGTGAAAGTGAAGTTGCTCAGTCGTGTTCGACCCTCAGCCACCCCATGGACTGCAGCCTTCCAGGCTACTCCGCCCATGGGATTTTCCAGGCAAGAGTACTGGAGTGGGGTGCCATAAGAGAAGAGCAAATGGCGGTGACTGCAAATGACAAAACTGTGTGCAGTGGTAAGACGAAATGAAACATCTGCTTAAAGCAACAGGCTTCCCAGCTGGTGCTCGTGGTAAAGAGCCTGTCTGCCAATGCAGGAGACCCAGGAAGCTCAGGTTCGATCCCTGGGTGGGGAAGATCCCCTGGAGAAGGAAATGGCAACCCACTCCAGTATTCTTGCCTGGAGAATCCCCTGGACAGAGGAGTCTGGCGGGCTATACAGTCCACGGGTCGCAAAGAGTAAGACACGACTGAACCGACTTAGCACAGGACAAAGCAACAGGGATAGGCTTCCAAACTGGAGATGGGGTGTCATGTTGGGGAGAAGCTAGCTTCATAGCACAATACCATTTACATAAATTTTTTAAAGACACAAAGGAACCCTACTTATGTTTCAAGGGTACATTTGTGGGTAAATAAACTTCTGGAAGGTGAATTAGGAGGTCATAACACATGACAGTGGACACTGGGGTGCTCTGGCCATACCCCTCTTCAGGGCCAGCGCACCCGCCCCCAGCTGCTGGAATGTTAGTGCTGAGACTAAGGCTGCGCCCCACAAGGGAACTGCTTCACCAAGGTTAGGCCCCTTCTAAGGGAAGCGATCCGTGGTTGGCTGAGGCAGGGCTCACAAAGGACCCTTGGGAAAGCTCTCAAGGGTCCTGCCAGCTCTGGAGCTTGCATGGTCTCAGCTGAGTCCTCATTCGCAATCATGATGGGAATCAGCTTCGCCTGCAATCCTAACCTAGCCACTCTCACTTCCTCATATGTGTCTCTCCTGAACAAACCTGTGCACAACTCTCATCTCAGAACCTTCTCCAGAAAGCCGTCATCAAGGAACACATTCAGTAATCAAGAGTGGGAGCCCTTGGTGTGGAGAAGAGAGCAGGCATGGAGACAGGGGAACAGAAGGAGGCAATGAGGATCCAGGAAGTCCACGAGAGGTCCCAGCGGACCAGCCCTGATGTCAGAACTCGGAATCTAGAATGTGACCTCGCCGTCAGGTGCAAAACCCGCAAGATCAAAACCAGCTGCCTGCGGGCAGTTCACACGCTGCCCCTTCCCGGTTTGCTTTACTCTGCCACTGAACACCTGCCTGTGGGCCAGTGGACTCAAAAAAGCCAGGCAGGTAACTCGGCGAGGTCTTATGTTTTCTTACCCTCGTCACCAGGAACATCCTTGAGAACCTGGAAGCCAGGGATCACGCCGCCTCCCTACCCTCACCTTGGCCTAAGCCTATCCTTACTGCAAGGAGCTATGAGAGAGGTGCATCCTGTCCACAGGGGAAGGTGGGAGTCAGCGTGGTGCATGTGTGAGAGTCAGACAGAGACTGTGTTTTCACCTCGGGCCTGGCACAGCCCCAGATTCAACAGAGATAAACAGCCTGTTTTTTCCGTTCACTCTGTCACCAGATGGAGCAAGATCTCTTCGTGGCGCTTGTGAGGTGGGGAGTTTTGGGGGACCGACCCCGGCTGCCTCTGAGAAGGTGGCGCCCTAACTGGGCTCCTGCTCTGCCTTCTGCTCCCCATCCCGCTGTCCTCTCTTCTCCTTTGACTCTCCTGCTTGATGCTTTTCTGGGACAGGAACCAGTTCACTTCCTTGGGCTCTGACCCAGTGTCCTCTCCACCCGCCCCTCCCCGCCATCCCTCCCCGGCCAGATCTCCAGAGTCTTTTGCCCTCTTCAGGGTCTTTGGGTTAACTTCATGCGCTCAGACGTGGAAACGGATGAGGCTAAGGAAAGAGGAAAACTCTTTAAGAGAAAAGCCAGAGCACCTGTCCACACCTTGGAAAGTGTGATGTTAGGTTAAGCCACCCAGTGGCTGCCCAGAGGCTGAGTGCTCGCGCCTCATTAAAACAACAGCAACAACAGAAGACCATGTTAGAAGGCATATGAGTGAATTATAATATGAACTCGCCAACTCACCCTTTTAATAAAATGCATTGCACTCCTGCAGTATGTATAGCATATAAGTATGTTTGGAAGGCAGGGGCTTCCTGAAGGAATAAGAAACCATCCTTCATGTCTTGGAGCTTACAATATGATAAGAAGGTAAGGCTGCACACAAATATCTATGATGTAAAGTGCAACGAGGTAAGGCCACTGAGAAAGTTACCCCCAAAAGCTCCAAGTGTTCAGAGCGGGGAACTTCACATTAGAAATGAGAAGCCAAGGCTTCCTGAGCCATATAACTTTTTGAGATGAACTGCAATTGATGGAGAGAATTTGTTGTTAAAGTAATTTTCAAATTAACTTGGATGCATCTGCAAAATAAATTGGATAGCATTTTTTAGTTTATTATTTGACTGTGCTGGGTCATGGCTGAGTTGCAGCATGCAAACCCTCAACTGCAGCATGTGGGAGCTAATTCCCTGACCAGGGAATGAACCTGGGCCCCCTGTATTGGGACCGTGGAGTCTTAGCCACAGGACCACCATGGAAGTCCCTTGAATATCATTGTTTAAAAGATGATCAACAACAATTCTACTTGGTTTTTAAGAGTTATAGAGGGTAAGAAGTCAATATTCCCTTCTCATCCACCCCATTCCATCCCCCCAGATTAACTATTTTAACAATTTGGTGTGTATCAGCCCTCATCTTTAAGTGGAAATGATTTTCACAGAAAGAGTAGGAAAAGGGTGTCACAGGTAAAGAATGGGAGTAAGAGAAAAGGCAAGTCATCTGCCTGGAGTGCTCAGCAAAAGCAGAAGATGAGAGAGGACATGGTGAGGGGAGTTGGGCTCTTGGCACAGAGGTTCCCCTGTTTGGAATTCTGGACAGTAGGCAATGTTAGATAAGAAATGGTAAAAAGGAATTAGGAATTTTTAACTAAAAGAGAAGATCTTAGGAGGCTCGTGGCAGCAGCAATAACTCAGTTATATAAAGTGCTCTCATGTGGAAGACAGACAAGGCTCTTAATGTGAGAACCCATAGGTCATAATTTGGGTCCAAAACTAGACCCAAATTACAGTTACAAGAGCAAGATTTCAGTTCTGTGTAGGAAAAGACTTTCTAACAAGCAGACCTGTGCAGTGAGGGAATGGATGGCCCTGTCTGCCTAGTGAGTGAGTGAACTCAGTCAGTCGTGTCCGACTCTTTGGGACCCCATGGACGGTAGCCGACCAGGCTGCTCTTTCCATAGGATTTTCCAGGCAAGAGTACTGGAGTGGGTTGCCATTTCCTTCTCCAGGAGATCTTCCCAACCCAGGGATCGAACCCAGGTCTCCCACATTGTAGGCAGATGCTTCCTCCCCACGGAGATGCTCACTCCAGCAGAGGCCTCATGACCAGTCACTGCCCACAGAGGACTCAAGCATCAAGCAGACAGCTGGTATGAAAAACCTGTAGACTCTTCTCTCGTGTTAAGGTTCTATAGTAAAATGGGGAAGCATTTTAAGGATGTTCAAGGGAGGGGTTAAATAATTAGAGCTGTGCCATAGAAAAACTCATCTGGCAGAAACCTATAGGTTGGGTCAAAGAAGAAACCACCTTAAAACATGAGCATGAGGCTGAGGGAACAGCTCAGTCAAAAGCAATCAGGACTCTGGCTAAACATGGTGAATTAGACATCTTTGTTTATCTACTCTCCCTCAAAAAAAAAAAAAAAATCCAACTAAAATGACGGTAAATAGAGACTTCCCTGCCAGCTCAGAGGTTAAGACTCTGCNTTTATGAACCAATGTGTTAGCCATGCTCCTCTTTCTGTGATTACAGAGAGACTTAACACCCTGAGCATCATTCTTTCTATCTGTAAAGCCCTTTTTGACCACTGGTCCTTGATTATAAGTTCTGTACAGCCTAGATTTGGATTATCGACCTCCTAGGGTTGTGTTTATGAGGGCTTTGTGGAAGTAGTGCTAAGTTTCTACCTTCTATTTGCATTAGCCAGAGGAGAACTCAGGGAAATCTAATGACAGGCTTATGATGAAGGCTGTTATGAGAAATGCTCAAGAAACAGATGGGCATTTGAAGAGATTAGACATTTTGAAGCATCATTAACCCACCCTCAGCCTGTTTAACTTTTGACCCAGCTCTGGCACCTGACTGCAAGAGAGCCATAGGCGTGAGACACCCCCCACCCTCCCACCTGGGTGGGAGCTGATAGAGGCAAGGCGGCTGCCATGGACAACAAAGAAGCAGCTTCCCTGAAGGACAATGAGATGAGAAGCAGCTAGGAGGGTCCAAGGGACCAGGATACCTGGCAGAGAAGAACTGCATCCTTGCCCCAACTCCATCATTCCTCTCCTAGCCTGAGGAGAGGTCCAGGGGCTCACATGGTCCAGTTCCTTCCCTTCTCTTCCAGTTCCTCTCCTGGTTCCTTTCTCTGTCCCCTTCTGTCCCCTGCTCTCCCAGTGGCCTTATGCTGTGCTCTATCCCAGCTGCCCTCAACAGCATTCAGTCTATATCCTCCAAGTCACATGTTTTCCTTGTATACTTGTTGCCAGAAAGTCTTGATTACATACTGACATAGAAGAAAGACTCCAGTCTCCAGGAAGACTGGAGAATGTCTATTTCTATTTAATTACTATACTATTTCAGTTTTTGTTTTCTTGATCCTGATTCTGGTTCTTGCTTAAGTATTCATTGGTAATGGTTGTTCTTCAAATTCAGGCTTCCCTGGTAGCTCAACTGGTAAAGAATCCACCTGCAATGCAGGAGACCCCAGTTCGATTCCTGGGTGGGGAAGATCCCCTGGAGAAGGGATAGGTTACCCACTCCAGAATTCCTGGGCTTCCCTGGTGGTTCAGACAGTAAAGAATCTGCCCACAGTGCAGGAGACCTGAGTTCGATCCCTAGGTTGGGAAGACTACCTGGAGGAAGGCACGATAACCCACTTCAGTGTTCTTGCCTGGAGAATCCCATGGACAAAGGAGCCTGACGGGTTGCAGTCCATGGGGTTGCAAAGAGTCAGACATGACTAAGGATGCACACGCTCTTCAATTCACTTTTTATATCTCCCTAGCAACTCACATCTGATGATTCCCACCATTCCAGAGCTAGGATAGAATCAAGGTTTTAAACATGAGGAACTTCTGTTGACTCTCACTAGCCACAAATATTTGGGATTTGGAGATTACAGCATGAGGGAGGGGGTTGCTTATCTCCTTCAGTGCAGGTGTTCCGCTGAATCCAGCCCTATGTCCCTTAAAATTAGAACAGCCTTGCTTCCTCTAACTGAAATGTATCATGTTGTTATGCCTGCCATCCCATGAGGAATTTCATCACAGCACCTACCTCTCTGGGGAGTCTCTCGCAGCCCTTCAAAACAGCCACCATCCGATCTTCTCAAGCTGCAGGGGGAGGATCTGGGAGAGGGAGGAAGCATCCATCTGTTCTGATGGATGAGGATGCTGACATCAAGGGGGAGACGGCGCTTCATCAGAGTCATATACCTGAAGGCAAAGTCCACACACAGAGCCTAGAACCCTGACCCCAATCCTGTGTGCCCCTGCTGCACTGCTCTCCACCCCCTTCCTGAGCTTCCACGCTGACCCTGGGCCTTGCCATTCTCGATGGCATGTCTCTAATCTACTCCCTCTGGGATCTCCGGCAGTGAGTTTTAGTGTTAGTTAGGTGGCTCCATTTGTCTTTGATTCTAATCATGAGCCCTGCCAGGGTCTCTCTTTTAACCAAGAGGCCTGCTTTCCTCCGCATCTCTTATTGGCTGATTTCTGAGAAGGATAGAACTGTATGTGTCATTAGCAGCTTATATCTTCTTTTTCAAACTTTTAACTTTTTATCTTATGTTGGGGTTTAGGTGATTAACAATGCTGTGATAGTTTCAGCTGCACAGAGAAGGGACTCAGCCATACATATGCATGTGTCCATTCTCCCCCAAACTCCTCTCCCACCCAGGCTGCCACATAACACGGAGCAGAATTCCCTGTGCTCTACATAAGTCCTTGTTGGTTATCCATTGTGCATATAGTAGTGTGTACATGACCTTCCCAAACTCCCTGACTATCCCTTCCCCACCCCGACAACCATTTAAGTTCATTTTCTAAGTCAGAAGCAGCTTGTATCTTGACTTCCTGTCAGGATGATCAAAACTGATTTCTATTGGGAACTGAAGAAAGATGATCCAGCCAGGGCTCCTCTGGGGTAGAAGACAGAGTCTCCCAAGTGCCTCTATATTCCTTCTTTAAATTATATGGACTTTAAAGTGGGTGATCTGTTTAGACCCTTGGACTAATTAGGCGATGAGAGCAAGAGTGTCTGCAGCTCTTTGTTTCTTTGATGAGCTCCACAAGGAAAAGGAAGTAGGCGTCTATGTGACCCACTAGTCCCATGACCCGGAGAAGGTGAGTTGCTCACCCGACTATCACGCTAGGCTTCTTGGAACACTCTGATCCAAAGGACCTGAAACTAAGAATGCACGTGGGAGGTGCCCAATAAATATTTGTTGAATGAATGAAAAAAGAAGTTTTAATGTCCTACAGTGTCTCTTCAGTATTTAGATTACCCTCACTCTGGACTTCCCACGCGGCCCTAGTAGTAAAGAATCTGCCTGCCGATGCAGGTGAAGCAAGAGACACGGGTTCGATCCCTGGGTCAGGAAGATCCCCTGGAGGATGAAATGGTAACCCTCTCTAGTATTTTTGCCTGGGAAATCCCATGAGCAGAGAGGAACCTGGTGGGCTACAATCCATAGAGTTGCAACGAGTCAAGACAGAACTGAGCACTTGCACGCACACATAAACGCTGGACTAGAGGTTAAAAGAGGAAAGAAATTAAAGAGTTTGGCACTGAGACAGAGGAAAGCTGTGTCTAAACATGAGATAGACATCACAGCCTTTCTTAATGCCCTAGGTTCTCCACGTGCAGCGACTTGGAAGATAATATTGGCAGACAGAAGAGAAAGAAAACTTATTTCCAAGCTCCCCCAAACCACCGTAAGTGTTCCATCTCCATGATCCAGATATCTAGGCCTCTTTTTGACCAAGGGAAAGAGACCAAAAATTTGGAAATTCAGATTTTTGCAGAACTGAAAAATGTGCTGTTTCACAGCTTTAGCTAAACAACGCCAGCTTGATTATCAAATATTAGAATTGGGAGAAACGAGCATTGATGCAAGTAAAAGAATATTCTGCTGCTGATTTAAAGACAAGTGAATCGCTAAATATTTTTATTAGCAGCAAATTTGCTGCTTGCTGGAACTAATTTCACGCCCTGTAGATATGGTGCTTAAGTTGGAAATGGCGTTAAATTGCTCTCCTTGAGGCGGGTAAGGCTTCTGGTGGCAACAACCGCTAGATGGCACAGACCAGGTCGCTCCTCTAAGACAGGCAGCTTTGGAGCCAATCACAGGGGAGTCCACAGGAAGTTCCACCCTACGTGTCTCAAATAGCCAAAACTTTAAAAAAGGAAGTTGTCTAGAAAGTGTTGCAGAGAGGAAGCCAATTCTGACTCCAAGTTGGAATATTGCTTTGACTTGCTTTTCATTGCTATTGTTATTATAATCATACTTAGTAGCTGATCTCAGAGAATCCTGCCCCTCTGCCTGACTATTAAACTAAAATGCCTTTGTTCAGAATCCTGTCCCCCGCCTTGGATGGCAGGAAGGAAGAAATTAACATATCCCCTGCCTGAGGCTTACCATTCTAGGAGATGTTTGCAAGATTAATGGCCTTTTTACTTTGCTTCCTCACCTCCCACCATCTTTGATCTAGAAAAGCACCTGGTATCTAGACCCCATAAGATGGTTATTTTGAGGTTAGCCTGCCATCTTCTCTGTCAGCTGCTTTCTGAATAAAATCTCTTCGTTGCCTCAACAGCTCAGCTCTTGGATTCACCAGCCTGTGGTGTGGTTAGCAGAGTAAGCTTGGACTTCGTAACAAAATGACCATTCCTCCTAAGGTTTTTGTATTTTCTACCTCAACGTTTTCTCTAAACACGTAGAACAATTTAGTTAGTGCATCCAGTCATCACTGAGTTGTAACTTAACAGGGTTCCTGGTGTGTCAGTCTTGTCCCTTCAACTGAACCAGACAGCTCCGAGAAAGGAAAGATCACATTCTATAGACAGAACTGGAACCAAAGTGAACACATGGGTCCAACTTGCAGGTTAGGGAGCTAGAAAAGAAGAACTGAGGCAAAGATGGTAGTGCAAAGGGTGCACCCAGGTCAGACCAAGAACAGAAAATGCAGAGGTCATGGCTGCTCTGGGGAAGTGAAAGCATGTGAACAGCAGGAGAGGAGGCCGGGCCAGCTCCGAGGGTCAAGGAATTGCTGTGGCTCAGAGACCAGAGCCAGAGAATACATGAAACTGTAAAGGTCAGAGCAAGTTGTGTGTGAGCCAATAGAGCAGTAGAATGCAGAACACCAATGCCTAAGGAAAACAGGAGGGAGGGGCAAGAGGCCCAAAGGTCAAAGCAACAAGGAGCAAAGGAGGAGAAGCTGACGACGTAGGAGCAGACGCACACAAAAAGGAGGGAAGGGAGAGCGACGGACTGGGAGTGTGGGGTTGGTCGACGCAAACTATTACGAATGGACCAACAGCAAGGTCCTACTGTAGTTAGTTATTCAGTCATGCCCGACTCTGGGATCCATGGACTATGGCCTTGCCAGGCTCCTCTGTTCATGGAATTCTCCAGGCAAGAACACTAGAGTGAGTAGCCATTCCCTTCTGCAGGGAATCTTCTCAATCCAGAGATGGAACCTGGGTCTCCTTCATTGCAGGCAGATGCTTTACCATCTGAGCCACAGGAAACTATTCTCAATAGCCTGTGATGGACCATAATGGAAAAAAAAAATTCTTAAGAATGTACATATGTATATAACTGAGTCACTTTGCTGTACAGCAGAGATCGGCATAACATTGTAAGTTAACTATACTTCAATAAAAAAATTAAAATTAAACACGCACACACACAGTTTGAGGTGCTCATTAAACAGATCCTTAATAACTGGTTAATACCAGAGCCAACATGGGTTCACCAAGAATAAGTGTTGCCAAACTGAACTCATTTCCTATACAGTAGAGTTAACGACCTTGATACATCAGATCATCAGAGACTTCTGATACAGCTAAAACTCTTCACCTACAAGATAAAGCCTGAATCCGTTAACCTGATATTCAAGACTCTTCGCACTCTGTCTCATTTCCTGCCACTCATGTCCCTGAACCTGCACTCCACCTGTATTAGAAGGCCTGCTGTTTCTGAGCCAAAGACACTCACTCTTCCATATTCTGTTTCTTCAGTCTGGAATATCTTTCTATATTCATTCTCCACTTATGTTCAAATGTCATTTCTCGTGTGAAGACCTTCTTTTTCCTTTTCCCCCTGTGAAGAAGTAACCTACTTTTTCTCTGGGTTCTCTGTATATTTTATTCTGCTAATATAAAATGATATGATCTACGTGGGACTTCCCAGGTGGCACCAGTGATAAAGAACCCACCTGCCAATGCAGGAGATGTAAGAGACTTGGAGTTCAATCCCTGGGTCAGGAAGATCCCCTGGAGGAGGAAATGGCAACCAACCTACTCTAGTATCCTTGCCTGGGAAATCCCATGGACAGAGGAGCCCAGCAAGCTACAATCCATGGGGCCACAGAGTCATATATGACTGAAGCAAATTAGCACACACACATATGATGTATATGGCATAGTACCTATTATAGAAAAAACATTAAAAATATATATCTCTAATACAAATTTGAGGTAACACATATTTAATTATAGGGCTTCCCTAGTGGCTCAGTGGTAAAGAATCTATCTGCCAAGCAGGAGACACAGGTTTAATCCNGTACCTATTATAGAAAAAACATTAAAAATATATATCTCTAATACAAATTTGAGGTAACACATATTTAATTATAGGGCTTCCCTAGTGGCTCAGTGGTAAAGAATCTATCTGCCAAGCAGGAGACACAGGTTTAATCCCTAGGTCAGGAAGATCCCCTGGAGAAGGAACTGGTGACCCACTCCTATATTCTTGCCTGAGAAATCCCATGGACAGAGGATCCTGGTGGACTACAGTCCATGGGGTTGCAAAAGAGTTGGACATGACTTAGCAACAAAAAAACAACAAATATTTAATTATACACATTTTGATTTGGATGAAAGTCACCTCCATGAGCTTTTTAAGACATGAGTGATATCATGATCATTTTTGTGTTCTCAGTACCTACCACAGAACCTAGTAGATAGGAGGTCAACAATAAACATTTATTGATTTGAATGGGAAGAAATGCCAAATACAGTGTATCAAGTTATCACATGAATAATGTTGTAAAATGGGTCACTGGGCAAAACTGAAGCTGTCTGAGCACAGATCCAGACTGGAAGGAGGTCTCCAATGATACTAAATTCTATCCTAGACAGAATTTTTATTAGTGACCTGGATTAAAACATATAACAAATGTTTATCAAATGTGCAGAGAAGCCAACTAATGTCATAGGAAAAGAAAATTGAAGGCTTAAAAAATGAATCTAGGGACTTCCCTGGTGCTCCAGTGGTCGAGAATCTGCCTGCCAATGCAGGGGGCACAGGTTCAACCCCTGGTCTGGGAACTAAAATCCCACATGCCTCAGGGCAACTAAGCCCCTGTACGACAGCTACTGAAGCCTGAACATGCTGAAGCCCGTGCTCTGCTATAAGCTCTGCAATGAGAAGGCTGCACACAGCAACTAGAGAGTAGTCCCCATTCACTGCAACTAGAGAAAGCCTGTGCAGGGTGATAAACAAAATACTTCAAAAATGAATCTAGTAGGCTGGAATCTAGTAGTCTAGAAAAGTAACAAAGTAACATTTAAATAAACATTTAAATAAACGTAAAGTTCTATTCTTAGATTTCAGAAATAAATCACACATACTGAGTATGGTGGAGAATTTACTTGGCAGTAATTAAGGTGCAGAAGAGTTCGAAGCTTTGGTTAATCAAAAGCTTTAAAGACAAACAGTGAGATGTGGCCAGTTACAGACTAAGGCCATGAGAGTCCCTGATGGTCCCAGTGCGTCCAGCTCAAAAGAAGCTGCAATCTCATTGCCATACTCGATGCCTTTAGGGTTTATTTGAAGTATTATGAGCAATTCTAGTGCCAGATTCTGAAAGGTGCTTTAATAAACCACAGTTCATCCAAATAGGTGTGACCGGGAGGGTAAGGGAGTCCAGAATCGATGAAATAAACAAAGAACGAGGGAGCTCTGTGTGTACTTAACTTGGAAAACTGAAAAGGGAAGGAAGGTTTCATTGTATCTTCAAATATTTTTCAAGTGGCCTTTTATGTGTTGCTACAAATGGCAAAGCTTAAACAGAATGAGTAGGAAATATGAGGATGCAGTTTGACCCAATTTAAGAACTTTCTCAGGTTTATAGCCATCCAACAATGAAGCGGACAGCTTTGGGAGGTTGAAAGCTCCTTAATCCTGAATATATTCAAGCAGAGGCCAGAGAACCAGATAAATATCTATAAGAGATTTTTGAAGAGTATATACATACATATATATATATATATATATACACACTCATATATACACACACAGGCTTCCCAGGTGGCTCACTGGTAAAGAATCCACCCGCCAATGCAGGAGATGAAAGTTTGATCGCTGGGTTGGGCAGATCCCCTGGAGAAGGGCATGGCAATCCACTCTTAATATTCTTGCCTAGAGAATCCCATGGACAGAGGAGCCTGGTGAGCAACAGTCCACGGGGTCACAAAGAGTCAGACACGATTGAAGAGACTTAGCAGGCACGCGCACACACACCCTCTTACACTATTCAGAAAACAGAGGTGTAAAAATAAAGCCTAAGGTCACATAAACCAGCCACTCCCCACTGATCAGAACTCTAGTTTTTCAAGCAATGATGAGCATAATCAACGTTCAACTCCCTGTCACTAGCCTTTTCCTCTTTTTCAGAATTAGACCCTAGAACATCTTCCCAGCACGAGAAATCTTTCTGACTATCAAATAAGCCAAGTGCATACAGTCTTCTCACGGTTGAGGACCCTAAAACATTTCATTTGATACTTAATGGTAAAGCTGACCAAGTTCTTCTTTATTTGGGTGAAACAGCTTCTTGCAGAGAATAGACAAAATGCCTGACTTCCAGCTGTTGAGCCAACAGGTTGAAATTTCTTTGAAGTACACTCTGGCTTGTAAGAACTGGCAAACAAAAATCAGAAATCAACAGCATGTTGCTTGTCTCTTCCATGTCTGAGTCCCGTCAAAGAGGATTTCTTCCCCTCTCTCCAAACCCAGGAAGACAGGGGCTTTTACAAGACACAATGCTGCAATAATTCTGAAGCAAGCCTCCCAGGTTTGCTTTCCGTTCCATTGTCTTATCCTGTCAGCTCTCTCATCTCCCAGAATCCAGGCTTAATAATTTACAGCGGAAAGACATTTAATAAATAAACGGCCAGATTGGAGCTGTCAGCTCCGCACAATGGGGCTGTTTGCATCTTCCGCTCACTCGCTCGGCATCAACACCCGCTCTCCCGGTTTGCTTCAGCTGAAAAAATCCCCTTTGCTATTTTCATAAAATTAGTTCCTCTACAGTTTCTATTAATCAGAACACTCTTTGGAGAAAATTACACTGGGATTTCATCACCCTCTGAGTTCAACCGTTATGTGAATCTGATGAATTTTTATCACCTTTATAAGTGACAGAAGAGGTAAAACACGCGCACACACACAAAACTTGGGTGGGCTGATGTAAGTGAGCAAAGAGCTCTTCCCTCATACCATCTAAGGTCTTACAAACCTGAGAACCTAGATCAAATCTCCCCAACCACACATCTGAGCAGCTTTCTCCCCAGAACACATCCCCTTATATATATCTAAAATTCCAAATCTTCTTGGGGTTATGAACTCTTAACATCTTATGAAAGCTAAGGACAGTACTCCCTAGAAAAGCCCACATATGCACATATACACTAAACCCCGCCCTTTGATGGGTTTGTGGACACCTACTGCCCCTATCCACACGTATGGTCCGTCCATGGACTCCAGGGCAAAAACTGTGTCCTGTGCCTTTCTAGCTGTCTTCATCTCCCTTAAGAACCTAGACTGGAATAGAAAGTCAGCCATCTCTGATCCTTTGTTGAAAGAGAAAGTTTGTTTTTTTAAAAAAAAAAAACAAAAACATAAAATTGAGAAAGTGTTTCATGATGGCCATAAACTTTTTGAGAAATGAGAAACATGGCAGACAGAAGACAGCTCGTATTGGCTGAAATAGTGAAAGTCCAGTTATCCATAAATTGGTTGTGGTGCACTATATTTCTTTGATGAGACAAGAGAAAATGAGGAAAGTTTTTGAACGCTCCTTGTCTCCAGACTATAGAACATCACTCCCAACCTAAGATAAGCATCATATGAGAAAAGACACAACACAAATGAAAAAAACAAAAACGTAGACCAATGAAACCACAGTTCTATTAATAATACTGGTTCTGTCCACTGACTGTGTTTTTAGGAAGAAGCAACTTACCTTTATCAATATAAGACTTTGAAAGTCTGTTTCAGTTCCAACATTCCAGGGAAAGGGATTCATTAGAAATCTGTAAGATAATAAGAATCAAAACTTTTCCTAACAGCCCAATAGTAAACATTTTAGTCCTGTGGGCTTAACAGCCTCTGCATTAGCTTCTCAACTCTGTTGTAAATGAAAACAGAAATGGGCCACATGTCAATGTAAGAGCATGTCTGTGCTCCAATAATATTTTACTAACGGACACTGAGATTTGAATTTCAAAATTTTCACATTTTTGTTCTTTTGATTTTTTCCCCCAAACATTAAAAATGTAAAAATCATTCTTAGCTTGCAGGTCATACAAAAAACAGATGGCAAGAAAGTTTAGACCTACAAGCCATAGGTTGCTGACTCCTGATCTATGGCAATAAGTAAATATTATGATCTGAAAAATCACACTGGTGATTCAGGGTAATGTTGGAAGGCCAGTAATTCAGGTTCAACTACTGACAGTAGTACTGGAAAGCTTTTTTTTTTTTTCCTAACCCAGTGTCCCAACTAGCAGAATAGAATAATGGTAACCCTTGAATCTCAGTGAATAATCAACAATTATTGAAGATTCGGGTACATTTTCAGACCTGTGGAAATGCTAAAATTATCGCAACACATGAGAAAATATATTCAAGAAATTTAAGGCTGTCTGGCAGGAAAAGTTTTGGTAACTGTAATATTAAAAAGAAAATTTTATGTCTTATCTTGAAATCATTCCTTATACTTCCTAACCCTAAAGAACCCTTTTTGCTACCCTATTTCTCTAGCAGGTAGCATAATGAATGATTTTACACGTTTGAGAAAGAGGAAATTAGACGCTGATTATTGTTCTTGCTTGGACTTTTTTGTTCAAGAGAAAAGAACATTGTAATTAAACAAATTATATGCATACATATGGCAATTATGTATACTCTACAAGTACAAGGTAAGTGACAGATATACAACAGAGCTGTGGAGTACTATATGACACCTGATATAAAAAAGACGATTTTTAAAGAGAAAGATTGGATGATCAAGTAATCACTCTTCTTTAGAGTGAACTTCAATTAAGAGGTGGCAAAAGATGGAATGCTACGGTGATACCCTCTCAATGAGAGGGTAGGATGTGAACATTTAATAAAACAACTACTACATGCTCCCAGTGAAGAAGGGAGATAGAGATGGGTTTGGAGGGAGAACCTCTTCTTACGAGAGAGAAAACCTAAAAGGTTGTTTCCATCCAGGAAGATGTAAGAAGTTGGGAGTGCCTCATCACTCATGCCCTATTCTTAATTTACAATTTAACTAAAGTCAGTTGGTCACTAGAAGTGTAAGAAGGTTAACATTCCCAGTCTCAAGCTTTTGAACACTTTCCCCCAAAATATTAAGAGCCCAGACCTGTCCTCAACAGCTGGTCTTCACAATGTTATTGTCCATTATTTGTCTCCACTCTGGCTGAGGCCTGTCTCCGCCTTATTCCCTGGATACTCTGCCTTCAATCTTGACTTGGCCTCTTTGTTGAAACTATTTTCTCTCCTTGGATCCCCTTCCATCCTTGTTCCATGTTTCCCATTCCTACCTATAGGTCAGGGCCCAGCACTAGTTCTAGCTGTAATGTGAAGACCCACATGAACTCCAGCCAAATCAATATTTCCCCCAAATAATACAAGTCAGGAGTCCACAGCCTCCAGGATTTGATGCCTGATGATCAGAGATTGAGCTGATGCAATACTAATAGAAATAAAGCACACAATAAATGTAATGTGCTTGAATCATCTCTAAACCTCCTCAGCCACTGCCCTCCCCAGTCCATGGAAATATTGTCTTCCACGAAACCAGTCCCTGGTACCACAAAGTTGAGGACCGCTGAAACAACCGAAGGAGTACTCTCAAAGATGCAAAGCTCCTGCAGATATGTAATTTTACTATTAATATTAGTATTACTATCTTTTGGAGAAATTACCTATAAATAAAGTTTGGCATTTCTCATATCTTGCTTTAGAGTGTTTTCTAATTGTTTCATACACAGTTGACATTAACAAACCACAAGCTATTAAGGCAGGAGTCACACATCCTATTTCTTTTGTATCTTCAAAGTCTCTAGTGCTTAGCTACAGTTAACAAACAATTCCAAGGAAATGAATTATCAAAATAATGGCTTTCTTAATCACAGAACTCCTCATTGGGTCAAGTAGACGTAAGTTGTTAAATACAAAAGAAATCATCAATCAATACACATGACTGCAAATGAAACCTTGAGAGCAGAATAAATGTGAGATATACTTTCAATGGAATTCAACTATTTTCTTCCATTTCACTCATAGAGTTGTGGTTGGGGAGCTGAACCCCCTAAATCAGAGACTGAGTGTTCCAGGATTGAACAGTTTGCTTCGAGATGCTTCAGCATTTTGTGTAAGGTCAAAGGTTCGAATAGTGCTGCTGGGGCTGCTGCTGCTAAGTCCTATTTGGTATGTTTCTTTTTTGTCTGTCCACTCTGCCTAATTCAGCAGTGGAACATGCATCGTCTTATTTCCTTTGGTTGGCTTGATTTATGGATCTTTTAGTCTGCAGACTATAACCTCAGGATGAAATCATGAAAAGTTTTAGTTTGCAGTTAGGCAAGAGCAGTTTGCTAAAAGCATAGACCATCTCCATTCCCATATGCCCAGAGGCGTAGCTACAGAAGATTTACTTGATTTGACCCTGACTCCTTTTTCCTGGGGTTTCCCTGGTGGTGCAGAGGTTAAAGCGTCTGCCTGCAATGTAGGAGGCCTGGGTTCAATCCCTGGGTAGGGAAGATCCCCTGGAGAAGGAAATGGCAACCCATTCGAGTATTCTTGCCTGGAGAATCTTATGGATGGAGGAGCTTGGTGGGCTACCGTCCATCAGTCACGAGAAGTCAGACACGACTGAGCGACTTCATTTTCACTTTCTTCTTTCCTAGTCTGCCCATGAGTAGTAGGACGATCCTTGCCATACTATAAGTCTTAAGGCTAATATTAGAATAATGCTAAATACAATAAAGCGAGATGAGGACAAATGAAAACGTGACGTTATTACAGAATCAGTGCTTTAGGGACTCAAGTTTTCTCCAAGATGGTCCTCAGGAATCCTTAGTGATTGGGTCTGACCCACTCTCTGAGGCCTAATTTGACTTGATCCCAAGTCCTTTGGTCCACGGAGCCAGTAGGACTTGAATTGACTCCCACTAGACTCCGAAACAGGCTCTAACGGGTTGACTGGACTCTGGGCCTCAAGACGGCTGTGCTGTCTCCATGGTAACAGCGCGGAAGGCGTTATCAGCAGTTCTCTTCCGCCCAACAACCCGCCCTCCGGCGGAACTGACCAATGGTTCCGTGGGTTACCTAAGGGATGGTGTGATTGACAACGGGGTGGGGCGAGCGCGGGGAGCCAGGACGACCTCTATTCAATCGAACTTGAGGCGACCCGCAGCCACTGACCAATTAGAGTGCGTAACGGAGGGCGACGTGCCCACCCACCACGCTCCGCGTTGCCTGGAGCCGCGGCGGCGTAAGCAAATGAGGGGAAATTCAGGAGGTAAAAGACTGGCGCTGATTAGCCAATCCAGAATCTCCTAGATGAAAGCCCACTTGTGATTCGTCCTGAGTAGACCCAAGCCCCTGTGGGCTGAAACTGGCTGGGCTGAGAGGCGTGAGTATGGGACCTGGGAAATGCGAAGGCAGGTGAGCGGGGTGGAGGTGAGGAAAATAGGGGCGGCTGAAGAGAGGAGAGAGAATGGTAGGGGGATGTGGCTGACGGGGGGCTGGAATAAGGCTGGGAGCGATGGCGGGGCAGGGACCTCTCAGACTAGCATCACCGCTAATCTCCGCCCGAGGTCCAGCGGCCAGTAGATGCTGAAATGGGGCAAATCTTGTGATCAAAACCTTAATTTCGCTCCCAACTACTGGGAAGTGGTCAGGTGAACATTCTGAAGATGAGACTCGGGGGGCACTGTTTTCCTGTTGCCGGTTCGAATCAGCGACTGCGCAGGCAAAGGGTTCACTCTCCAGCACTGTAAGGGCTGCCTGCTGGGAGTCCCCGGGTGGCGGATGACAGACAAGCTGTGGTTGCGCACTTTTAAATCGCGACAGCACCCGGGATAAAGGGTGGAAGGATGTAATCTGGATCCACTGATCTTCCTTTTCTATCATCGCGTGAAGAGATGATGCCACATCGGTGTTATTTTGGTAGTATGGCAATTGATTTTTTCCCAGACTTGCATTTGATTTCATTACAAGAGTAGAGACATTATCCTAATATTTTAAAATTCAAACCATATTAAAGTGTTTAAAATAGAAAAATGTGTGAAAGTTCACCCTCTCCCACCCAATTATTTTTGAAGATTTGGAACAGCTATAAAGGAAAATGAAAAGGAACCCTCCAGAAACAGTTCACTACTGTAACCTATTCTTTTCGTTTTTAAGACTTACTTTTTATTGAGGTAACATTGGTTTATAACATTGTATGTTTCATGTGTACAACATTGTATTTCCACCTCTATATGCTCTACAATGTTCATCAGTTCAGTCGCTCAGTCGTGTCCGACTCTTGGCGACCCCATGAATTGCAACAGCCAGGCCTCCCTGTCCATCACCAACTCCCGAAGTTCACTCAAACTCACGTCCATCGAGTCGGTGATGCCATCCAGCCATCTCATCCTCTGTCGTCCCCTTCTCCTCCTGCCCCCAATCCCTCCCAGCATCAGAGTGCTCACCACCAAAAATTTAGTTTCTATCAATCACCCTACAGTTGATCCCCTTTGGGCATTTTGTATCCTCCCCACATTCTCCNGCCATCTCATCCTCTGTCGTCCCCTTCTCCTCCTGCCCCCAATCCCTCCCAGCATCAGAGTGCTCACCACCAAAAATTTAGTTTCTATCAATCACCCTACAGTTGATCCCCTTTGGGCATTTTGTATCCTCCCCACATTCTCCTCTGATAACCACTGCTCTCTTCTCTGGATCTCCCTCTTGTTTTGGTTTGCTTTGTTCATTTGTGTTTGTTTATTCCTAGTATGAGTGAAATTATGTGGTATTTGTCTTTCTCCACTTACGTCACTTAGCCTTAAGAGCGATCCATGTTGGCCTGGCAAGATTTCATCTTTTTTAATGATTCAATAATGTTCCATTTAATATATGTATATATATTGGTGGCTAAAATGCTAAAGAATCTGCCCTCAATGCGGGAGACCAGAGTTTGATCCCTGGGTTGGGAAGATCCCCTGGAGAAAGGAATGGCTACCCACTCCAATATTCTTGGCCTGGAGAACTCCATGGACAGAAGAACCCAAAGGGCTACAGTCCACAGAGTCCCAAAGAGTTGGACACGATTGAGCGACTAACCGTTTCACTTCATGTATATCTATTTCTCTCTCTATATATATACACACACCCAACTTCTTTATCCATTCACCTGTTGATGGGCACTGAACTTGTTTCCATATTTTGGATATTGTAAATAATGCTGTAGTGAACACAGAGTCACATATACCTTTTCAAATTGGTGTTTCCATGTTCTTTGGATAAACGCCCAGAAATGCGTTAACTGGGGGTTCGGGTAGTTGTATTCTTAATTTTTTGAGGAATCTCCATACTGTCTTCCATAATGCCTACATGCTCTGTCACTAAGTCATGTCTGACTCTTTGCGACCTTATGGACTGTAGCTCTCAGGCTTCTCTGTCCATGGAATTCTCCAGGCAAAAATACCGGAGAATGGGTAGCCATTCCCTTCCCCAGGGGATCTTCCCAACCCAGGGATCGAACCTGGGTCTTCTGCATTGCAGGCAGATTTCTTACCATCTGAAGAAGATGGCTAACCAACAGGGAAGCCCAATTCTTAGAAGAGGGTTGAAAAAGCCTTGTATATTAAATAAAAGCCTTCCTAGGTGGCACAGTGGTAAAGAGTCTACCTGCCAATGCAGGAGACACAGGAGACACCAGTTCGATCAGTGGATTGGGAAGATCCCTTGGAGAAGGAAATGGTAACCCACTCCCATATTCTTGCCTGGAAAATTCTTTTTATATATATTTTTTTAATCAAGCTTTACTCAACAATTTAGCTATTCCAATAAGGGAAATAATCACAAGCATTATACTCACACTCAGTTAACAAGATAAAATGACTAGATGTTCACTCTTTCCCCACAAAAACATTCTTTACTTTATCCAGCCCTTCCTTTCTATGCTTAGTAAGAAAATGTATGGTTTTTTGGTTATAAAGTGACAAACTTCATTCTTATAAGAGATTGGGGATATTCATCCCAATACTTGAAAGCTGTACCATGAACAGAACCCAGTGTCTCATGAACTGTCATGTTTCTCCGGAGGAGTGAAGGGCAATATTTCTAATGATACCAACTTCAACTACTATTTGCCCTGTATTCTAGGTGTTAGAGTTGATACAAATCTTACAGGTGATTTACGTAATATCCAAAACAGCAGCACCTACACTTAACTAGTTATCTTGCTAAGGGCAGTACAGTCAACCAAGCAGGAAACCTGAGTCACCTCTAATGCCACCTTCCTAAGTAAGCCCCTTCACATTTCCACAGCTAAGATGAAGCCCAGACCTGCCTCATCTCTTATCTGGAGAATTGCAATAGTCTCCTAACTGGTCACTAGTCTCTGTTCTCTGATCTCAGCTCATATGTACCCTGCTACCAATTACCTTTAAAAATATTAATATTTATCTCAAAATTTTCAAAAATTGAATATTACCCTGGAAATTATAACAAAGACCTATGCACAAAAACTAGATTAATAAACATTACCTTTTTTTTTGCTCATTTGCTTAAGTTTTTTATTTTCAAGAAAGAAACCATCACAGATGTAGTTCAGATCCCTTTGTTCTCTTTCCTGGCCCCATTCTCCTTCCTTCCTCCCTCCCCAGAGACATACAATCTCCTGAAATTGTTTTGCACCATTTATGCCCATGCACCATTTATGTTTACTGTATATGTGTATCTCATAAATATATAATGATTTAGGTATTTTTTTAATTTTAAAGATACAAATAATATAGTATTGTGGGCTTCATTCTGCAAATTGCTTTTAGACTCAATATTGTTTTTTATTGGGTTGACCAAAAAGATCATTGGGGTTTTTCCGTAAGATGTTATAGAACACACTTTTTGGCCAAACCAGTAGATACATTCATGTCAGTACAGCTAGCTCAAGTTCATTGATTTTAAGTTGTCATGAGTATATAATACCCATCCCCTTACTGATGGGCATTTAGATTTTCTCAGATGTTTTGCTATCATGAACACCTTTGTTCACATCTCTTTATGCCAGAGTTTATTTATCTAGGCTTGGGCTTCTCTCATATCTCAGTTGGGGAAGACTCTGCCTGCAATGCAGGACACCCAGGTTCGATCCCTGGGTTGGGAAGATCCCCTGAAGCAGAAAATGGCAACCCACTCCAGTTCTTGCCTGGAGAATCCCATGGACAGAGGATTCTGGCAGGCTACAGTCCATGGGGTTGCAAGAGTCAAATGTGACTTAGTGACTAAACCTCCACATGGTTCTTTAAGGCGGTGGCACTTATATCCAGAGTACATCATGAGAAACGCTGGGCTGGAGGAAGCACAAGCTGGAGTCAAGATTGCCAGGAGAAATAACCTCAAATATGCAGATGACACCACCGTTATGGCAGAAAGTGAAGAAGAACTAAAAAGCCTCTGATGAAAGTGAAAGAGAACAGTAAAAAAGTTGGCTTAAAGCTCAACAATCAGATAACTAAGATCATGGTATCCAGTCCATTCACTTCATGGCAGATAGATGGGGAAACAGTGGAAATGGTGGCTGACTTCATTTTTCTGGGCTCCAAGATCACTGCAGATGGTGACTGCAGCTATGAAATTAAAAGACGCTTACTCCTTGGAAGGAAAGNCCGTTATGGCAGAAAGTGAAGAAGAACTAAAAAGCCTCTGATGAAAGTGAAAGAGAACAGTAAAAAAGTTGGCTTAAAGCTCAACAATCAGATAACTAAGATCATGGTATCCAGTCCATTCACTTCATGGCAGATAGATGGGGAAACAGTGGAAATGGTGGCTGACTTCATTTTTCTGGGCTCCAAGATCACTGCAGATGGTGACTGCAGCTATGAAATTAAAAGACGCTTACTCCTTGGAAGGAAAGTTATGACCAACCTAGACAGCATATTGAAAAACAGAGACATTACTTTGCCAACAAAGGTCCATCTAGTCAAGGCTGTGGTTTTTCCAGTGGTCATGTATGGATGTGAGTGTTGGACTATAAAGAAAGCTGAGAGCCGAAGAATTGATGCTTTTGAACTGTGGTGTTGGAGAAGACTCTTGAGAGTCCCTTGGACTGCAAGGAGATTCAACCAGTCCATCCTAAAGGAGATTGGTCCTGCGTGTTCATTGGAAGGACTGATGTTGAAGCTGAAACTCCAATAGTTTGGGCACCTGATGTGAAGAGCTGACTCATTTGAAAAGACCCTGATGCTGGGAAAGATTGAGGGCAGGAGGAGAAGGGGATGACAAAGGATGAGATGGTTGGATGGCATCACTGACTCGTTGGAGATGGGTTTGGGTGGACTCTGGGAGTTGGTGATGGACAAGGAGGCCTGGCGTGCTGCGGTTCATGGGGTCGCAAAGAGTTGGACACGACTGAGCGACTGAACTGAACTGAACTGAACTGCCCTTTTGGTCATTTTGGAGTTTGTGAGGGCAACTTTGGTTATTAGTGTGATTTTGGAGGCACTCCTAGGGTTTACAGAGCAGGACTGGGGCTGCTGGAAGCCCCGTGATACACTGGGCAGCCCCTCAGCATGAAGAATTGTCCTTCATCCTGCAAAACATCCCAAGTGTCTCACAGGTTACTCATTTCTAATATGAACCCAGAATCTAACTCCATTTTTTTATATAAGCATAATGTATCTTTTGGCACAGTTGAACATAGTAAAATTTCCAGGAATGCAACTCTAATGTAAATCAGGGGGAAATTATACTTATTTGTAGTTTGGAACCCTTAACAGAGTCGTTCATCACTGTAGAAAACCGCGTAAGTGGAGGCAGCCCAGCCCGTGGTATTTGAGTTGCTGTAAAACACACCTGCATCAGCCTGCATTTTTAGTTTTTGCGTTCCTGCTGATTCTAAGTTTAGGTGCGAGCATCTGAGTGCGGTCCTTCATTATGTATTCTAGTGTAGTCAGCCTGAACGTTTGTATATTTAAACATATGCTGTTTTATTACGAATAACTTTCTATTTAAAATTGGCTTGTGCATATGATGTAAAGAAGAGATCTGGTTTTATTATTTTCTGATTGGATAGTAACTTATCCCAACACTGTCTATGAAATCCTCTACCCATTGACTATAAAGCCAACTCTGTCCTGTGCAAAGTTCCCCTGAATGCGTGGCTCTGCTTCTGGGCTTTCTGTTTTGTTCCACTGGCCCATGTGTCTCTGTGCCACTATCTCGCTGTTTTAATTACCGTGGTTCTATAATGTGTCTTGCGGCAGTTGGTAACATGAAAGGCGAGTTTTCCATCCTAGTTCCCAAAATTGTTTTTGCTATTCTTGGGTTTTGGTCTTGCATGTGAATTTAGGATTGGTTTTCAAGTTCCATAAAAATCTATTTTGAGATTTTGGTTAGAATTGCATTGAGCTGATAATTTAAGGAAAAATTGAATTTGAATATTAAACCGTCCCATCCTTTCAGGAACAGGGGTTATTTCTCTATTCAGGCCTTAAAAAAAAAAAAAAATATATATATATATATATATATATATATATATATCTTTGAATAAAGTTTTATAGGATATCCTGCCCACTGCTCCCTGCCCCCTCCCAAAAAAACCCACACCAAACATTGGAGTCTCCTCTTGACTTTACCAACAGAATTCAGGTTATCAGGGAAGCTTCAAGTTATCAGGGAAGGCTTTTTTTTTTTTTTTTTTT
>SJYV01005184.1:505444-526685 GCA_006410875.1 Neotragus pygmaeus | reverse complement strand
CTGGGAAAGCGACTGGCTCGGGGAAAGGGAGCGATGAGGGCTTGGAGTTGGGAAGAAAAGGGAAACCAGGGCGGACTCTGAAGGACTTGGAGGATCTCGTCTCTGCAGGCTGAGGGAAGGAGAAAGACGTGGGGAAGGTGAGCCTGGAGACAGAGGCCCTGACTGGGCCCCGAGGTGGCCCTGCTTACCAGGTCAGCCGAGACAGCGGTGGTGATGAGCGCGTAAGGGCCGTTGACCAGGGCTCCACAGATAAGCAGCATGACTGAGGTGGTGATGGAGGTGGCCAGTTAGAGAGGAGAGGCCACCATCATCCTCTGCCCCAAAGTGGGTGAGTCCCCCAGGCTCCAGGCCAAGAACCTCCACTTCCCCAGGCTGCCCACCGTGCCCCCAAGCCAGCCTCGTGTGGTCCCCAGGGCAGCGCCAGCTCCCCACCTATGGAGATGCCGATTCCTCTCTGGCCAACGTGGTTGTACAGGAACATCTGAGAGAGGAGAAGCAGGGGTCAGGGTCACACGCTGGCTTCCCCGTGGGCCGCCTCCATTAGCCTGGAGCCCAGAAGACTGGAGACCGCAGAAGCCCACTTTCCCTTCTTTCCTCTCATACCCTGGCCTCTTGGTCTTCAAGTGTCCCAGGGAGGCAGGGCCTAACACGCAGTAATCCATTGTTTCGCTTTGCCCCAGAAGTCTCCTCTCCTATCAAACCTCAGCCTCTTATTCTTTCCTTGGTCAGGAAGTTTAGCAGCTGACATCCCCCCTCTAACTGAGGTCAAAGAGCTGCTAGTCCTTTTCCAAAATTCTCAGTCTGGATGCCTTTCCCTGTGCTGATCCTGGCTTCTCCTCCCCTGGCCATGCACAGGGCTGCACACACGCAAAGAGACAGCTATGTGTGTGTGTGTGTGCGATGCCCGGGCGTGCACACAGCTCCCGGCCCTCGACCTTGAGGTTCCACGCACCATGGGGGCAGCCAAGATCAGCATGACGCAGCAGGTGGTGGCCCTGCCATTGATGTAGTCAGAGATGAGCCCCGCCAAGATGCCACCTGGAATACAATGTGCACACTGCCACCCCAGGCACAGGGCACCCCCGAGCACTGCCCTAGCAGTCCACCCAGCATGAGCCTGACCGGGGCCCCCCCCAGCACCACCCCAGCAGTCCACCCAGCACGAGCCTGACCGGGGCACCCCAGGCCAACAGACTATCTTCCTCTGCAACCGTCCCCGTACACATGGCTCACAGGAGGGCCACCTGGGCAGGATGCCACCTTTTCCCTCGAAGGCCACCTGCCTAGGTCACATCCCGCTGGAACCTGTCCCTTCTCTCTGCAACCCGACAAGAGAAGAGGTGGATCCAGCTGAGAGGCACAGCAGGGCGTGGCCTTACCTATGATGCCACCAACATCGAACAGTGTGGACAGGTCCCCAGCCTCTTTGGCAGTGAAGTGAACTGTGGAAAACGAAGCACGTGCTCAGACCTGAGGACTCGGCAGACAGCGTGGAGGGCCACTGCTGGAAGCGTCCCTGCAGACTCCCAGTCTGGGATCGCTGCCCACTTCTTCAGAGGAAGGAGTGGGGGGCCTTGAGGGAAGCGACTGGCCTANTGGAAAACGAAGCACGTGCTCAGACCTGAGGACTCGGCAGACAGCGTGGAGGGCCACTGCTGGAAGCGTCCCTGCAGACTCCCAGTCTGGGATCGCTGCCCACTTCTTCAGAGGAAGGAGTGGGGGGCCTTGAGGGAAGCGACTGGCCTAGGTCCCAGGTGAGTCTGCAGCAGTTTGGGACGGGACACCCTTTCTGGCCCCCAGGCCTGTACTAACTTCTTCCCCTGTCGGATGGCCTTGACCTCCAAGAGCACAGGGATCTGGCCCCCAAGGACCCTGTCCCACCAGGGGGCACCCCAGCGCTGTCTGAGCCTCAGCCCGTCCAGCCACATGCCTGCTCGCCCCTGATGGAGCAGCACGCCCGCATAGGAGCTTGTCACCTCCTTCTGAGGTCCCTGATAAACAGGAAGGAGGCTCACTGGGAAAATGGGCACCTCAGGCCCCTGACCTTGCCCAGGGATTAGAAAGAGGGACGCCCAGCAGCGTGACTGGCAGCCCAGCCCTCGAGGTTGACTCACGCTCTGTAGCTAGCATCAAGGCCACAGAACAAAGAGTCAGTGTCCACAGGGCCGCCCTGGGCGCTAGCCCTGTCTTTGGGGGAGGCCCCTCAGTTGCAGACAGGATGAGGGGGCAGGTTACAACTTGAGATTTGGCCCTGACTCATCCAAATGGCATCCTGTGGCCCAGTGTACCGTGTGGACGGCAGCTTGCTCCCCCAGGGCCCTGGAGGGAGGCCGGTGGCCCTGCTGAGAGGCCCTTGACCCTGGCAGGGCTCTGGGGCTCTGGACTCTGGGGGCAGAGCTGCTCCTTGATAGAGCAGCCCCATCTGGGGAAAACCAGAGGCCCAGGACGGGAGGACATAAACATCCTTTTCTAACCACAGAAGTGACCTCTCCTCGTCTGTCCATCCTTGGGCAGGGACAGAGGCAGGGGACAGGAAGCCCACAAGGTGAGTGGCCCAGCAGACCTGGGCACTGGGCATCAATGACCCAAGCACATCGGCAGCCCCTGGGAAGAGAAGGGTGTTTCCCACCAGGCTACCAGCAGCGGGGGCAGTTTGTCAGGCCCTCTTCCTTGGGCTGGGGGAGGCTTGAGAGACTCCTGGAGGCATTCAGAAGGCAGACCGTTTCTCCAGGCCTCTCCGATCCCACCCATCTATGAGCCAACGGGCCTGAAGCGGGGTTTAGCCTACACTTGAGGCCAGAGTAGACGTTAGAGAGGATTTGAGTTCCTAACCTCGACTGAGTGCCAAGTGAGGAAAAGCAGCTGGAATCAGTCAGGGACTAGGAGGGTTTCTGCAAAATTTAGCTTCCCATGAAAGAAAAAAATATCTCCTTCTGTGCTAGGAGAGGATCAGCAGAAATCCTGCCTATTCATGGAGTCATAAGCATCACACAAAGGGTTTCTTCCTTGGAGGGCCTCTGCTCCCATCTCCCCTCTTCTTCCCCGTGTACTCACCCACATTGGAAATGTACAGGGGCAGCCAGTAGAGGAAGGTGTAACTGACCAGCTTGGCGAAGAGCAGACACAAGGAGAACTCGACCACGCCCTGGGAGCACAGCAGAGGGCAGATGGCAAGGTGGGCAGGACAGCCTGGGACCTGCGGCCTCCGTGCCCTGTGCCAGCACTTTCCACCGCCCACCACATGGAGCAGCCTCTAGAACACCTCCAGTCTCAGGTACAGCAACGTGCCTGCTGCCTGAATGCGAGGGTAATGTCCGGCCACGTTACCCTCCCCAGGAGGGCCTCCGCCCTAAGCATTGCACGTAAAGAAACTCCAAAAACCATGGATCACCCTGAGTGTCCCTGTCTCCTGAGACCCAACAGAAAAATCTAGAGAGCCTCTCTCTTCCTTCTGGTCCACAGATGACTCACCGGGATGCGCAGGGCCCCGAAGAAGCTGATGGCGGAAGGCTGAGCACTTGCTTCCTTGGAGCAGGTGACAGCTGACTCCAGGCTGCTCTCTTTGTTACAGCTGGGTCCGTTTGCAGGGTCCTCGGGGTGGTCTTGGTTCTCTTCTGGATTACCCTGAGCAGAGAAGAGCCCTTACTGGGGGCACGTCCACATACCACTCCCCCACCAGCTAGAGGGCCAATCCACATGAGGTGAGTTGCATGAGGCATGCACCCCCCTCCTGGACTGGACTCGCCACCTGCCAGGGAGCCACCCACGGGCCCAACTTGGGACACACAGGCCCCTCCTCAACTTCCCAGGCCTCTCTGGGACCAGCCCCCGGTGGAGTGGGGCTGGGGGCCACACTCACGTGGTGCTGAGGCGGGGAGCAGTCCACGTCTTCTGGGTCTGAAAGGGAAACCTCCTAAGAAGCTGGCCAGCAGACCAGGCCCTCACTCTGCACAGCGTGTGACCCCACACCTCGAAAGGGGCCCGTGGACTTTCCAGCACGAGGGAGCTGGGGCTCCGGAGACCACCTTTGAGGCCTGGGTCTCCTAACCACGAGAGCCTCGTGGACTTTCGTTCTCTTGCTTACAAGTGACCGTGGCCATGACTCTGCGGGCCATCTGTCAGGGAGCCAGGAAAAAAGCAGCAGGCATGGAGAGGGTCCCTTCCAACCCATTTCTCCCGCATCAGGCTCAGAGGAGCCAGCGTTTTCCGGGCATCCTGACATACGTCTCATAGGCACTCTCCACAGCCCAGGAAAGCAGGTGTCCCACGTGAGAAATCGAGACTCAGAGAGGTTGTCCTCTGAGTCACACGTCTAGGCCTCCAACCCCGCGACTCCCATGCGACCAGCCTCCTTCTCCCGGAACCTAACTGGGAGGCTTCGCTCTGGCCCTGTGGGGACAGGGGGAAAGGGGTCCACTCACATTCGATGAGGAAGAAGAAGGTGATGACGCCCATGATGGCGGTGATGACGCCGGGCACCACGAAGGACAGGCCCCACTGCTGATCCACCCACACGCCAGCCAGCAGGGAGCCCAGGATGTTGCCCACGGATGTGTGGGAGTTCCAGATGCCCATGATGAGCCCCCGCCTGGAGGGGAGGCGGGGAGGGAGGCAGGGAGGCAGGAGCAGGAAAGGTAAGAAGAGAAGCCCTGGGCTCACGGAGACCGCCCGGGCAAGTGCGAACAGCTGGCTGCCTGCAGCCTCGTGCCCGAAGACCCCAGTCGGGGAGGAGGGGCAGGGCTGGCTGGCACCAAGTGAGTGACAGCCAGGCCTGCGGCGTCCTGCTCCCCAGCCAGCTCCCTGAGCAAGCCCGGCCTCCCCTCCATCCCAGAGCCGCAGCCCCACGCTTTCTTCTCTTGCCCTGAGGCTGTGACTCCCAAGGCCTCAGCTAAGGGTGACTGCCCCCCAGGGGACATGGACACTGGAGAGTTCTGGTGATCCAGCCCAGAGTGTACTGGTGGTGTCTAGCAGGTAGAGGCTGCTAAATGCTACAATGTGTAGGACGACCCCCCAACAAAGAATTACACAGCCCCAAATGTAGCCCACAGTGTTAACAGTGCCAGGGCTGAGAAACTCTGCCCAAAAGAAACCTTTTTTTTTTTTTGCACAAAAGTCAGTTCAAGGGAAAAATAAATAAATATATAAGATATATACATATATATGCATTAAAAATATACGGGTATATGGATTTATGTATATACACACACACAGAGTTTTATAGGCTTCATTTTTGTCTTCATACAAAATGGAAATGCATCTATTATGGGGAAAAGGCATGACGAAGATGGCAGGTTGTAAGGATTAAAACCTCAGCAATGAAAAAAAACCACTGCTTTTAGTCACTAACACGTTTGTATCCCAGCCTGTGAAAGTCAGCAGGACGGAGGCTTATTTCTAACCTTTGGTCCTAAAATCGTATCGGAGGCCACAAGGGACCTTCTGCCCCCACACCAGCCCAGCATCCCGAGGCAATGCCCACCCTCCTCCCTGGTCACACTCACTTGCCCTTCCCGAACCAGTTGCCCACGCAGCTCACCACGGCGGGCCAGCCCGTGGTCTGCACAAGTCCATTGAAGATCTGTGGGGAAAGATGGGGGACAGAGGCCCCTGGACTGAGTGGTGCAGCCTCTGGGATGGGGGAGCCCTCCAGAATCCACACTATGCACCCCGTTCCTTCACACGCGTGCACACACCCGCCAGCTGATGCCCCTCTGACCCGAGGTCCCCACAGCAGAGACTGGGCCTCACAGGCGCCTCCAGGGACCTCAGGCTGGTGCTCAGTGCAGACTCCCTGAGCTGGCGAGGCCGCCCTGGCTATGGGCAGGGGACCCCGCATTGTGATAAAGGAGCCTGGGTCAGGACCTGCCGTGACCCAGAGCGGCTGGGAAGGACTCACACCCTCTATGGTCTTTCTGTGCAGGAACAGAGGCCCGAGTGCAAGACGGAGGAGACTCGTACCTGCACCAGCACAAAGTACCAGAGCACGTGGATGTTCCAGAAATACCCCAGGCCAAACAGTGAGGTGAAAAGGCCGCTGAGCAGCATTCCAGCTGTGAGGTAGTACCGGAGGGGGAGCCGCTCCCCAAAAATGCCGCTGCAGAAAGAGTTGGATTCATGGTTAATCTCTGCTACCTCACACCCCTGCCCCCCGCCTCCTGGCTCCCCCGGGGCCCCACCAGGGACCTCTGTGTTGCCACTAGGCATCTCTGCTTTGTTTGACGATGCACCTCGCAATGTGCCTGGCAAAGTGGCCTCTGTAACATCCCCGTGACCCTCTTCTTCCCCCTTGGCTGACCAGTCCATCTCATGCATTTTCTCTTGCATCACCTTTATGGTTTTACCTGCCACATATGTACACATACACGGCCCAGCTGTATGTCTACAGCCCTGAACTTTCTCCCAGGATCATATCCACATTGCTTCTGGACATCCTGACTGCGGTGCCTCCCAAACAGCTGCTAATCAACAACTCCAAAGACTGGACTCTGCCTCCTTCGCAGACCCTGCCCCGTGTCTGCGCCCCTCAGTGGACTGGATGACACCCCCACGCTTGGCCACTCAGCCGGAAACGAGCTACCTCAGTCTCCTGTCCCTGCAGCCCACCCTCCACAAGCGACCTCCAAGACCTGCCAGCTGCTCCTCTTATTTCTCTCCAGCACATCATTTCTCTCCATCTCTATTATTGATAATACCGTTCTAACTCACACTTTCCTCCAAGCCCAGCTGGAGCTACTATCAAATCTGTTCCTTAGTTTGACCTGCTAGTCAGCCCTGAAGTGAAGTGTTAGTCACTCCGTCGTGTCCAGCTCTTTGTGACCCCATGGACTGTAGCCAGTTGGGCTCCCCTGTCCATGGGCAAGAATACTGGAGTGGGTTGCCATTCACTTCTCCAGGGGATCCTCCACACTGCAGGCAGATTCTTTACTGTCTGAGTTACCAGGAAAGCCGATCAGCCCCTCTCGCCCTCAAGTCCACTCTGTTAGCCTCTCAGTATCTGTCTGACATGCAGATCTGGACCTGACACCCACTGAGCCGCCCACTCAGTGGCCCTCCTGTGCTCACAGCCCAGTACACAGTGACCTCATTCTCCAGCCCCGTCTCCTGCATTTCACACGTTGGTAAACCTGTTGCGAGTCCCCCAGTCCACCCCCTGCCCTCTGTGCAGTCATGCTGCTTCAAATTACACCTGCCTTATTTCACCAGGCCAGGACTCCATTGTGCGAGTGTGCTCAGTCATGTCTAACTTTCTGCCACCCTGTGGACTGTAGCCCGCCAGCCTCCTCTGTCCAAGGAATTTTTTAGACAAGAATATGGGAGACGGTTGCCATTTCCTCTTCAAGAAAATCTGCCCCACCCGGGGATCAAACCCGAGTTACCTGTGTCTCTCGCCTTGCAGGTGGACTCTTTACCCACTGAGCCACTGGGAAAGACTCTTGTCTCTATTCAGTTCAGTTCAGTCGCTCAGTCGTGTCCGACTCTTTGTGACCCCATGGACTACAGCATGCCAGGCCTCCCTCTCCATCACCAACTCCCGGAGTTTACCCAAACTCATGTTCATTGAGTCAGTGATGCCATGCAACCATCTCATCCTCTGTCGTCCCCTTCTCCCGCCTTCAATCCTTCCCAGCATCAGGGTCTTTTCAAATGAGTCAAGTTCAATTTCTCTTCATCAGTTCAAACGTCATCTCCTCCAAGAAGCCTTTCCTGACCCCTCTTTTCTAATCCCAGCTCAGACAAAGTGACTCCTCGGAGCTCCGTACATAGTCACCTCTGTCTCAGAGCCACCGCACTGTTTATAACATAGCTGCTGAAGTATCGGTCACTCCATTAGGCTGTGAGCTCTCTAGAGGTAGTACCTAGCCTCAGCCACCCTCATCTCCTGGGAACAAACATCACGCTTGCTACTTAAAACCCGTGCTGGGCTTTCAGCTTTCGGGTTATCTGTGAAGGACCCCTGTCCAGGACAGACCATATTCCAGCCACACCGCTGACATGCCATCTGAGTGAATAAACTCAAAAGAAGATCCAGGAAGGCCTTTGCAGGAGAGTTACTAAAAGAGGGAGTCAGCCAAGTGAGGGAGCAGGCTGGGTGATAGTGGCAACATGCCAGCTACGGGTGGCGGGATGTGTGGAAGGCTTGTCTCATTTCCAGCAACTTTCTCTCTTTGACCCCGCTGCCCCAGGTTGGTGTAGAGAAGACAGCAGCCTGCACCATCCCGCAGGACAGCTCAGGCTCTGCCTCTTACCTGATGAACATGCCGATGGCGTAGGCCACGAGGAAGGCATTGTCCACGGCCCCCAGGAGCTCCTTGTAGTTGTTCTTATCTGGAGGCAGACGGGGGAGACAGAAAGCTGGCTGTCTGGATGCCCCCAGCAAGAAGCCCTTCCCAGGCCTGGATGGCGAGCAGGCATGGGGAGGCGCAGCTCACCCCGCTCTTACCAAATGGGGCCCAGTTGCACCACGTGGTGTCGTTGAGACTGTGGGTGCTATTGAGGGGCTGGATCACCTCTGAGCAGTTGTGGTGCAGACGGCTCTGGAGAGGCGACGGGCATGCAGGTCAGCGGTTAGCTGGTGGCCACAGAGTCAACCCAGCCCACAAGGGAGCCAGTAACCTCCCCCACCACAGCAGCGCACTGCCCCTCCCCACTGGACTCCCTGCATCTGCCTCTGACACCCGGTCTGGCAGGTATGGCTCTGGGGACAAGGGGCCGCGGCAGAGCCTCGGTGAAGGGCAAGGGGTGTCTATGAGCAGCACCCAGGGGACCCAAGGTGCCTGCTCTCTGGTTCCACCCCCAGTTCCCCGACACCCCTCTCTTGGTGAAGAAACCCAGGAAACTCTCCTGGGAAAAAGAACCGCTAAAAGTGAGAGTCAGCCAAGGAGGAGGAGACAGACTTGGTGACCAAGATAAGGCCCAAGCACGGTGCTTCACTGAGCTCCGGGCTGCTCTACTGAAGTATTTCCGTATTCCTGCTGAGGCCAGCAGCCCTGCATTCTTCCTTACCCCCAGGCCAGGCTCACCTTGACAACACTGATGGGCTTCCGGGACATGTGATAGCAGGTGTAGATTAAGAAGGTGATGAGCAGAATGAAGGCTCGGTACCTGCAGGGGAAGGTGGGCATCTGGGTGAGCAGGGAGTCCAGGCCTACCGTCTCCACTGTTTCCAGGAGGCAGCCCGCCTGTGCCCGTTCTGGCAGCACCACCAACGCTCCCCTCCAGACACAAGCTGCTTGGGGCGGAGGCCAAGGGGAGGGGAGGGACAGGTGCCCAGAGGCCACAGTGCTCAGAGTTCCTGCTCCCGAGGGCAGAGGCCTCCCAACAGAGCGGGGCCAGCGGCAGTTTCCTAGATGGCACCAAAGTGCCCTCTGCGGCTCCTGTCACTGCCCATTGCCTCTACTTCTCCCTGTCCTCCCTAAGATCAGGGTGCCTCTGTGTGCGTGTGTGCGAGAGAGATGGGGGCGCAGGGAGACAGAACTGTGTTTAAATACCGGCAATGGTGGGAGCCAGGAGGAGGAGGATGCATGCCAAGTGTCTCTTTGTTTAAAAAACTTTTTGTTTTGTATTGGGGTGAAAGAAAGTGAAAGTGTAGTTGCTCAGTCATGTCCCACTCTTTGGGACCCCACAGACTGTAGCCTACCAGGCTTCTCTGTCCATGGGATTTTCCAGGCAATAGTACTGGAGTGGATTGCCATTTCCTTCTCCAGGGGATCTTCCCAACCCTGGGCTCAAACTCGGGTCTCCCGTATTGTAGACAGACGCTTTACCGTCTGAGCCACAGCTGATGAACAATGTGGTGATAGTTTCAGGTGAACAGCGAAGGGACTCAGCCATACATATACATGCATCCATCCTCCCCTACATGCCCCTCCTATCCAGGCTGCGACATAACATTGAGCAGAGTTCTCTGTCTATACAGTAGGTCCTTGCTGGTTATCCATTTTATTTTACTTTTAATTTTTTTTATTATTTTTAACACCAGAGACATTTTGTATTGGGGTACAGTTGATTAACAATGTTGAGGTAGCTTCAAGTGAACAGCAGAGGGACTGAGCCATACATATACATCATCCATTTTAAATATATATATGTTGATTCCAAACTTCCAGAAAGGGTTTATCTTTAAAGTGAGGTCAACTACTCCTCGTAAGCCTAGTTGGTGGCTCAGTCGTGTCTCTTTGCCACCCCATGGACTGTAGCCCTCCAGGCTCCTCTGTCTGTGAGATTNAATGTGTAGGACGACCCCCCAACAAAGAATTACACAGCCCCAAATGTAGCCCACAGTGTTAACAGTGCCAGGGCTGAGAAACTCTGCCCAAAAGAAACCTTTTTTTTTTTTGCACAAAAGTCAGTTCAAGGGAAAAATAAATAAATATATAAGATATATACATATATATGCATTAAAAATATACGGGTATATGGATTTATGTATATACACACACACAGAGTTTTATAGGCTTCATTTTTGTCTTCATACAAAATGGAAATGCATCTATTATGGGGAAAAGGCATGACGAAGATGGCAGGTTGTAAGGATTAAAACCTCAGCAATGAAAAAAAACCACTGCTTTTAGTCACTAACACGTTTGTATCCCAGCCTGTGAAAGTCAGCAGGACGGAGGCTTATTTCTAACCTTTGGTCCTAAAATCGTATCGGAGGCCACAAGGGACCTTCTGCCCCCACACCAGCCCAGCATCCCGAGGCAATGCCCACCCTCCTCCCTGGTCACACTCACTTGCCCTTCCCGAACCAGTTGCCCACGCAGCTCACCACGGCGGGCCAGCCCGTGGTCTGCACAAGTCCATTGAAGATCTGTGGGGAAAGATGGGGGACAGAGGCCCCTGGACTGAGTGGTGCAGCCTCTGGGATGGGGGAGCCCTCCAGAATCCACACTATGCACCCCGTTCCTTCACACGCGTGCACACACCCGCCAGCTGATGCCCCTCTGACCCGAGGTCCCCACAGCAGAGACTGGGCCTCACAGGCGCCTCCAGGGACCTCAGGCTGGTGCTCAGTGCAGACTCCCTGAGCTGGCGAGGCCGCCCTGGCTATGGGCAGGGGACCCCGCACTGTGATAAAGGAGCCTGGGTCAGGACCTGCCGTGACCCAGAGCGGCTGGGAAGGACTCACACCCTCTATGGTCTTTCTGTGCAGGAACAGAGGCCCGAGTGCAAGACGGAGGAGACTCGTACCTGCACCAGCACAAAGTACCAGAGCACGTGGATGTTCCAGAAATACCCCAGGCCAAACAGTGAGGTGAAAAGGCCGCTGAGCAGCATTCCAGCTGTGAGGTAGTACCGGAGGGGGAGCCGCTCCCCAAAAATGCCGCTGCAGAAAGAGTTGGATTCATGGTTAATCTCTGCTACCTCACACCCCTGCCCCCCGCCTCCTGGCTCCCCCGGGGCCCCACCAGGGACCTCTGTGTTGCCACTAGGCATCTCTGCTTTGTTTGACGATGCACCTCGCAATGTGCCTGGCAAAGTGGCCTCTGTAACATCCCCGTGACCCTCTTCTTCCCCCTTGGCTGACCAGTCCATCTCATGCATTTTCTCTTGCATCACCTTTATGGTTTTACCTGCCACATATGTACACATACACGGCCCAGCTGTATGTCTACAGCCCTGAACTTTCTCCCAGGATCATATCCACATTGCTTCTGGACATCCTGACTGCGGTGCCTCCCAAACAGCTGCTAATCAACAACTCCAAAGACTGGACTCTGCCTCCTTCGCAGACCCTGCCCCGTGTCTGCGCCCCTCAGTGGACTGGATGGCACCCCCACGCTTGGCCACTCAAGCCGGAAACGAGCTACCTCAGTCTCCTGTCCCTGCAGCCCACCCTCCACAAGCGACCTCCAAGACCTGCCGGCTGCTCCTCTTATTTCTCTCCAGCACATCATTTCTCTCCATCTCTATTATTGATAATACTGTTCTAACTCACGCTTTCCTCCAAGCCCAGCTGGAGCTACTATCAAATCTGTTCCTTAGTTTGACCTGCTAGTCAGCCCTGAAGTGAAGTGTTAGTCACTCCGTCGTGTCCAGCTCTTTGTGACCCCATGGACTGTAGCCAGTTGGGCTCCCCTGTCCATGGGCAAGAATACTGGAGTGGGTTGCCATTCACTTCTCCAGGGGATCCTCCACACTGCAGGCAGATTCTTTACTGTCTGAGTTACCAGGAAAGCCGATCAGCCCCTCTCGCCCTCAAGTCCACTCTGTTAGCCTCTCAGTATCTGTCTGACATGCAGATCTGGACCTGACACCCACTGAGCCGCCCACTCAGTGGCCCTCCTGTGCTCACAGCCCAGTACACAGTGACCTCATTCTCCAGCCCCGTCTCCTGCATTTCACACGTTGGTAAACCTGTTGCGAGTCCCCCAGTCCACCCCCTGCCCTCTGTGCAGTCATGCTGCTTCAAATTACACCTGCCTTATTTCACCAGGCCAGGACTCCATTGTGCGAGTGTGCTCAGTCATGTCTAACTTTCTGCCACCCTGTGGACTGTAGCCCGCCAGCCTCCTCTGTCCAAGGAATTTTTTAGACAAGAATATGGGAGACGGTTGCCATTTCCTCTTCAAGAAAATCTGCCCCACCCGGGGATCAAACCCGAGTTACCTGTGTCTCTCGCCTTGCAGGTGGACTCTTTACCCACTGAGCCACTGGGAAAGACTCTTGTCTCTATTCAGTTCAGTTCAGTCGCTCAGTCGTGTCCGACTCTTTGTGACCCCATGGACTACAGCATGCCAGGCCTCCCTCTCCATCACCAACTCCCGGAGTTTACCCAAACTCATGTTCATTGAGTCAGTGATGCCATGCAACCATCTCATCCTCTGTCGTCCCCTTCTCCCGCCTTCAATCCTTCCCAGCATCAGGGTCTTTTCAAATGAGTCAAGTTCAATTTCTCTTCATCAGTTCAAACGTCATCTCCTCCAAGAAGCCTTTCCTGACCCCTCTTTTCTAATCCCAGCTCAGACAAAGTGACTCCTCGGAGCTCCGTACATAGTCACCTCTGTCTCAGAGCCACCGCACTGTTTATAACATAGCTGCTGAAGTATCGGTCACTCCATTAGGCTGTGAGCTCTCTAGAGGTAGTACCTAGCCTCAGCCACCCTCATCTCCTGGGAACAAACATCACGCTTGCTACTTAAAACCCGTGCTGGGCTTTCAGCTTTCGGGTTATCTGTGAAGGACCCCTGTCCAGGACAGACCATATTCCAGCCACACCGCTGACATGCCATCTGAGTGAATAAACTCAAAAGAAGATCCAGGAAGGCCTTTGCAGGAGAGTTACTAAAAGAGGGAGTCAGCCAAGTGAGGGAGCAGGCTGGGTGATAGTGGCAACATGCCAGCTACGGGTGGCGGGATGTGTGGAAGGCTTGTCTCATTTCCAGCAACTTTCTCTCTTTGACCCCGCTGCCCCAGGTTGGTGTAGAGAAGACAGCAGCCTGCACCATCCCGCAGGACAGCTCAGGCTCTGCCTCTTACCTGATGAACATGCCGATGGCGTAGGCCACGAGGAAGGCATTGTCCACGGCCCCCAGGAGCTCCTTGTAGTTGTTCTTATCTGGAGGCAGACGGGGGAGACAGAAAGCTGGCTGTCTGGATGCCCCCAGCAAGAAGCCCTTCCCAGGCCTGGATGGCGAGCAGGCATGGGGAGGCGCAGCTCACCCCGCTCTTACCAAATGGGGCCCAGTTGCACCACGTGGTGTCGTTGAGACTGTGGGTGCTATTGAGGGGCTGGATCACCTCTGAGCAGTTGTGGTGCAGACGGCTCTGGAGAGGCGACGGGCATGCAGGTCAGCGGTTAGCTGGTGGCCACAGAGTCAACCCAGCCCACAAGGGAGCCAGTAACCTCCCCCACCACAGCAGCGCACTGCCCCTCCCCACTGGACTCCCTGCATCTGCCTCTGACACCCGGTCTGGCAGGTATGGCTCTGGGGACAAGGGGCCGCGGCAGAGCCTCGGTGAAGGGCAAGGGGTGTCTATGAGCAGCACCCAGGGGACCCAAGGTGCCTGCTCTCTGGTTCCACCCCCAGTTCCCCGACACCCCTCTCTTGGTGAAGAAACCCAGGAAACTCTCCTGGGAAAAAGAACCGCTAAAAGTGAGAGTCAGCCAAGGAGGAGGAGACAGACTTGGTGACCAAGATAAGGCCCAAGCACGGTGCTTCACTGAGCTCCGGGCTGCTCTACTGAAGTATTTCCGTATTCCTGCTGAGGCCAGCAGCCCTGCATTCTTCCTTACCCCCAGGCCAGGCTCACCTTGACAACACTGATGGGCTTCCGGGACATGTGATAACAGGTGTAGATTAAGAAGGTGATGAGCAGAATGAAGGCTCGGTACCTGCAGGGGAAGGTGGGCATCTGGGTGAGCAGGGAGTCCAGGCCTACCGTCTCCACTGTTTCCAGGAGGCAGCCCGCCTGTGCCCGTTCTGGCAGCACCACCAACGCTCCCCTCCAGACACAAGCTGCTTGGGGCGGAGGCCAAGGGGAGGGGAGGGACAGGTGCCCAGAGGCCACAGTGCTCAGAGTTCCTGCTCCCGAGGGCAGAGGCCTCCCAACAGAGCGGGGCCAGGGGCAGTTTCCTAGATGGCACCAAAGTGCCCTCTGCGGCTCCTGTCACTGCCCATTGCCTCTACTTCTCCCTGTCCTCCCTAAGATCAGGGTGCCTCTGTGTGCGTGTGTGCGAGAGAGATGGGGGCGCAGGGAGACAGAACTGTGTTTAAATACCGGCAATGGTGGGAGCCAGGAGGAGGAGGATGCATGCCAAGTGTCTCTTTGTTTAAAAAACTTTTTGTTTTGTATTGGGGTGAAAGAAAGTGAAAGTGTAGTTGCTCAGTCATGTCCCACTCTTTGGGACCCCACAGACTGTAGCCTACCAGGCTTCTCTGTCCATGGGATTTTCCAGGCAATAGTACTGGAGTGGATTGCCATTTCCTTCTCCAGGGGATCTTCCCAACCCTGGGCTCAAACCCGGGTCTCCCGTATTGTAGACAGACGCTTTACCGTCTGAGCCACAGCTGATGAACAATGTGGTGATAGTTTCAGGTGAACAGCGAAGGGACTCAGCCATACATATACATGCATCCATCCTCCCCTACATGCCCCTCCTATCCAGGCTGCGACATAACATTGAGCAGAGTTCTCTGTCTATACAGTAGGTCCTTGCTGGTTATCCATTTTATTTTACTTTTAATTTTTTTTATTATTTTTAACACCAGAGACATTTTGTATTGGGGTACAGTTGATTAACAATGTTGAGGTAGCTTCAAGTGAACAGCAGAGGGACTGAGCCATACATATACATCATCCATTTTAAATATATATATGTTGATTCCAAACTTCCAGAAAGGGTTTATCTTTAAAGTGAGGTCAACTACTCCTCGTAAGCCTAGTTGGTGGCTCAGTCGTGTCTCTTTGCCACCCCATGGACTGTAGCCCTCCAGGCTCCTCTGTCTGTGAGATTCTCCAGGTATGAATACTGAAATGGGTAGCCATTCCTTTCTCCAGGGGATCTTCCCCACCCAGGAATCGAACTCAGATCTCCTGCATTGCAGGCAGATTCTTTACTGTCTGAGCCACCAGAGAAGTCTAGAACACTGCAGATACGGTACCTGCACAGCGCAAAACAGAGAGAGAAATGTGGGGGGCAGAGGAAAAGCCGGTGACAGGACCAGGTCCTCTGCCTGGCTCCATTCTAGTCCATTCTTCCAGACAGAAGGGTCACTCTTTCCACTGTGGCTCACAGATCACACAGCCCTCTCCCACCCCCGCTTCTCATCCCATGCTCTGATCTGGGGTGGAAAACACAGGTCAGCCAGGCACCACTGAAGTTTCCACTGCCCGCCCCACTCTCACCCTTCTCCTGAGGATCTGGGGGAGGGCCCCCATGTCCTCCTGAGTCACTGCTTCCCCAACAGAGCATCAGCTGAGCCGACTCAGCATCCAGGAGCCAGGAAGTACATGGAAAAAGAGAGCTCAGCATGGACTCCAGCCCAGGAGAAAGGCCAGAGCCCTGGCTTCTTAAAGACCCCCTGGAGAAGGTGGGGAAGGAGGGGAGGGGGCACGGAAACCCCATTCTATGCCTGGGCTCCTTGAATCAAAGAGCCAGGACACTGGAGGTTCGTTCTGCTCTCTCTAGCGATCTGCCTCCAAACCCCAAATCACTTCCCCACAAGCATGTTCCGAAGGCTCGGGTTTGTGAAATGAAGGGTGTTACATCAGAGGCTGAAATCAGGTTGGGCTGCCAGAACCCTTCTCACTTCGTCCCTGGACTTCTGGTCTATCTCCATCTCTCCACTGCCTCATAGTTCATCTTCTGAAGAGAATGAAGCTACATGTACCCTGCCATCACCAGGCTGAACATTTCTCAGTGGCTCTCCATTCCGTTAAGTACGAAGCTCCGTACAAAATAAAAAGCTTAAAGCTTGGGGGAAGAAAAGAATGACGCTCCAACTCTTCAGCCTGGCTTTCAGGCTCCTCTACTGTGTGGTCTGTCTGGCTCCTACTTCCAGACACGGGGTGCATGGGGGCAGGGAGTCACAAGGGGTTCTCCAGGGAATCTGGGGCTATTCCCAGGGACTGTCACAGTGACCCACATAGACAAGCTTGGTGGCAGCAATGTTTTCCAACTGGTAAATGGCTCATGACTCCTGAATCAGGGACTTTCAGAATCTGGCAGCAGGTGGGGGGAGGGGGTGGAAGGATTTGGAGACTGTGCCCAACTGGGCTTCTTCAGAAAGCAAAGGATGGAAGAAAACCACAGTCCTGCAGATTAACACTCACCAGTGTCCTATCCGGAAAAAAAGCTTCAAGTTTTGTAGACGTGTGTGTGTGTGTGCACGCGCACGCACTCAGTCATGTCTGACTCTTTGCAACTCCATGAGTCCTCTGTCCATGGAATTTTCTAGGCAAGAATACTCGAGTGGCTTGCCATTTCCTGCTCCAGGTGATCTTCTCAACCCAAGGATTGAACCCGTGTCTCCTGGGTCTCCTGTACTGGCAGGTGGATTCTTTACCACTGAGCCACCTGGGAAGCCTCTAATTAATTGCACAACCAGATGCAAATTCTTAATTGTTTGCCTCTGGTTTCCTCATCAGATGTACAGGGAGAACAGCATCAACCACATCTAAGTCAGAGACAGGTGAATACAATGTAACTGTCACCCTGGGCCCTAGGCCTCTGCTGTGCTGCCCTTAAGGCCTCCACTTCTGGGCTCGGCCAAGTCGCTTTTCGCTGCTACATGGATGCAGTGACCTGGTGACAAATTAGATCTCCCGGATGGTACCGTGGTAAAGAATTTGCCTGCCAGTGCAGGAGCCTCGGGAGATGTACGTTGGATCCCCGGGTGGGGAAGACACCCTAGGGAAGAAAACGGCAACCTGCTCCAGTATTCTTGCCTGGGAAATCCCATGGACAGAGGGAAATGCCATGGGCAGAGGAGCCTGGCAGGTACAGGCCATAGAGTCGCAAAGAGTCAGGCAGGACTGAGTGACTGAGCACGCCCGCTGGGCCTCAAAGGTCCCCGGGGCCCCGCTGAGGCCCGGGCACGACTGTCCTCCCTTGACAGGCCTGGCCGTGAGGCCCAGGCTGCCCTCAGCCACGCTGAGCCCTCGGGAGCCGGTCAGAGTCAGTGAGGGGTCAAAAGGCACAGCCCCGTTGGCAGCCACCCTTCTCCTCCCCACCCCCGGCCCCTGTGCTCCCCACCACAAGGCTTCTGTCCCAGGGGCCGGCACCCGCCCTGGACTTTCTCCGGCCTGTGGCCCCCGGTGCTCTTCCTTATCTGCCCCAACCTGGGGTCCTCTCCCTCGGGTGGGGGAAGTGTGACAGAACAGCGAGCACATCGGGCCCCGATGCTGACCTTCGGTCTCCCTGAGCTGCCAGGACCGCCCACCCCCACGCGCATCCCACCACGTGGCCGGCCCTGAGCCAGGGGCCTGGGGAGACCAACCATAAGAGAGACCGCTGCCCGCCGGGGTCACGGGGCAGCAGGGCGCCAGCAGGGCCAGCGTGACTGTGCTCCAAAAGAGGGCGGCCAGCCCCGCGCGACTCCCGAGCAGACCCCCAGACCGGCTGGCCTGGGGGCAGGGGCAGGAGAGGAATCCGTGAACGGAACTGAGACTGCCCTACAGGGTGAAGGAAGCCGGAAAGAGGAAAACAAACATCGTATATTAACCTGTATGTGTAGAAGCTAGAAAAAGGGTATTTGCAAAGAGACACAGACTTAAGAGAACAAAAGTATGCATACCAGAGGGGAAGCGGAGGGTGGGATGAATCGGGAGACTGGCATTGATGTGTATACACTATTGATGGGTGTGCTAATTCGGGTCACTCATGTTCAACTCTTCTGCAACCTTATACACTGTAGCCCGCCAGGCTCCTCTCTGTCCATGGGGATTCTCCAGGCAAGAATACTGGAGTGGGTTGCCATGCCCTCCCCCAGGGGATCTTCCGGACACAGGGATCAAACCCAGGTCTCTTGCATCTCCTGCACTGGCAAGTGGGTTCTTTACCACCAGTGCTACCTGGGAAGCCCTAAGTAGGAAATAGGCAACTACAGAACCTACTGTAGAGCACAGGAAACTCTACTCAGTGCTCTGTGCTGACTTAACTGGAAAGGAAATGCGAAAGAGGATATGTATATCTAGCTGATTCACTTTGTCATACAACAGAAACTGATACAATATTGTAAAGCAACTATACTCCAATAAAAAATTTTTTTTTAAAGAAAGAAAGAAAGAATCCTGGAGGTGAGGTCTCAGCACAGTCTTCACAAACTAGCAGGAGGCAGCCAGTTTCACCAGGGCTGGGCGGGAGCAGGGCCAGGGAGAGGGGAAGTGTGTGTGCAGAAGCGTGGAGGCGTGAATATCACTACCTGTTTGGGGAACTCTATGGTTCAGGGTGTAGCTCAGGGTGTCTGGAAGGTGGGGCTGAGCCAAGCACAGCAGGTGAGGGTGCTGGGAAGGAGGAAAGGGACAGGTCACAGAGGGCCTTGGGCGAGATTGGACTGTTTCTTGGGGTGACGGGATGTCGCTGAAGAGAGATGGGATTTTCTAGGTCACAGAGTTCTGGGCACCAGCCAGGTGGGGACCCAGCGCTCTGCCCTGCTGGTGAGTTGGGAAAACTTCAGATGGGCTTCCTCGCAGAAGGCAGGGCCGGCTTCCTCTGCCTCGTCCATCCTGCCAGCCACTCCCCAGGCACACAGCCACCCCCGAGGAGACCCTCGGTGGTGCCCTGGACTCAGGAATCAGGTGAAACCAGCTTTCATTCCTTACACCTGTGTGTCATCTGAAAGTACAGTTTATCACCTCTCGCACAGGGCTGTTGATAGGTTGATGAGATGATGCATCCCTCTTACAGGTTTCTGACACTCAGTCCACACTTGAAAATGACAGCGACGATGATTTCAGGTTTTGAGGAAGGAAAACTGGAGCGGGCGGGAGGTGAGCAGGGTGGGGGTGGGCACCAAGCTGCTCTGAGTAGTGGGGGCTCCAGGCCCTGGATGTGCCTGTAAGGTAGGGGTCTGGAGGCTGGCTAGTCCACTCCTCCCCACCGGCCCAGTATGCAGACCTGGGCTGGAGGCGTCTTTGCAGACGCCTGAGGCTACGAGTGCCCACGGGGGAGCCTGCAAGCAGACAGAGCACAGGCTGGTCTGCTGGGCCCGCCCCTGCACTCCCTTGGGAGTAGATGGAGAGGCTTAGCAGAGGTCCACAGACATGCCGATCGGCCAGATTCCAGCCCTGCCCAGAGGCCTGACTGACCTTTCTCCCAGCTCTGACCCCATCCCTCCGTAGAGAACCTGACGCCCAACAGAGCAGGAGAGTCGGAGGGAGGGAGGCTGTGGGGCAGAAGGTCCTCAGAGTGCTGTGTGATGCCGGGCTGGGCACTGGCCTCCTCTGGGACTCCTTGCCTAGACTCCAGCATGATGGCAGGAGGAGCCCAGAGGGGCCCGGCTAGCTGGGCAAAGCGTGCTTGGAGCTGGGCCTCTCCTTGGTCCAGTTCGCTTTCCATTCCACTTTGACATCTCTTAAAGAAAAAGGCCAAGGTGCCATAGTTCAAAGGGGACTGGGGACATGGGTGGAGTGAAGGGCTGGGCTGAGGCCAGCGACCTCACAGTAGCTCACTGGAAGATAGCTGACGGGCTCCTGACGCCTGTGGAAGCCGCAAGTTTCACTTCTGCTCTCACGAGCCCTCCTTTCAGAACCAAGGGGCCCCAGAAAGGGGGGCAGGGGGAAAACACACACCGAGCCTGGCCTTACCCAGCTGGCCCCAGGACAGCTGCAGAGGGGGAGGGAAGGCAGCCCAGGGGCTGGGCAGGCTGAACAAGCGTGCCAGGGGCCCCGGAACCTGCACAGCAAGGCCCACAGACTGCTCCAGGCCGGGCGCCTATCCCAGGACCCTCCAAGTCTGTGTTAGTGAGAATGTCACTTCCGAGAGTCTCACCTCCCCTTGCCCAGCACTGGTTACTGAGTAACCAAGTCAGATAGAGAGGTGGACTGGCTATCTCTTAACTATTAGCTGACAGTCCAACTAACTTTGAAATGAGCACGCTAATAGCTTTATGGACCTCGTTAAGACTTTGCACTAGAAATGCTTCTGAGGTAGGGACAAAGAACAATGTCTGCCAAAGCAGTGACCGATAACAAACAAAACCCCAAGGACCTGCTACCACCACCAGCACAACAATAGAAAATAAGAAAGAGCCCAGGAGAGGGACCTTAGGAGACAGTGGCAGGAGGTCCCTTTTGTCCAGCGTCTACCGGGTCATCCCCCGGTCCTTGCATCCCCCTCCTGGCTTTGCAACCACATTGTGGATGGTGCCCATTCCCATTTCAGGCCCCAGGTCAAGGGGGACTTGAGTTCCCTCATTGACCCACTCCTATCACTTCCTGCCTCGGCCCAGCCCTTCAACGGAGCCTGAGGCAGCTAGTAGATGTATAGGGCCATTCGGGTTGGCCACGTGAGAGACTGGGCTGGTGGTGACCTTGGCACTTGCCCTGAGGAAATGAACTTGGTGGCCTGTCCTTGGATGTGCCAGTTTTGGGACTCAGCAGATCTGAAAGGGAGAGAGGGCTGGGGATGGTAAGAACTAGGGCAGTGGTGACGATGCCATCACTGAGCTTCCTGCCAAGTCCTCCACTACCACTGGGACACAGCCTGGTAGGGAAAGGCCAGGCCGGAACAGACGGCACAGGGCAGAGCCCCCGAGCCAGGCTTTCCACTGACAGGAGGGGATGGAGACAGGCCATA
>SJYV01005184.1:401472-498539 GCA_006410875.1 Neotragus pygmaeus | reverse complement strand
CCTTTAGCCCCCGCCCCCTTGCACCTGACCGCCCTCGGGGCCGCCGGGCGCTGCGCAGAGCGCACACGGCCTGCCCATCCTCTGCTCCGTCCGCTCGCACGCGAATTTCCCGTGCTTCGCCTCGGGCAGTGGACCCGCGGCCCTCCACGCCTCTGTGGGCCCCTCCTTCAGCCCGAACTTGCCGGCTCACTTTCCTGGGGGAACCGAAAGCTGCGATCACACAGGCAGCCGGCTCTGAGCGACCTTCTGTCTGCCCGCAGCGGCTCCTGCCGCGCCTTCCTGCCCTGGTTACTTGTGACCCCGACACCGGGGAAACTGAGGCCGGCTGGCGGGCCAGGACTGACACCCCGCGGCCCGCCCCCGCCCCACCACAGGACCGCGATCTGAGTTCGAGCGCCCCCTGGCCCCAAACATACTTCCCAGGTCCCAGCAGGGATTTGCTGTCCTATTCAGATTCCAGCCCGTGCGCTGAGCCAGACAGGACCCTCCGATCCTCCCCGCCGCCACTCTACTCTCCACGGGGACAGGGTCGCGGCCACCCCTGCTCTCCCGTCTGCAGGCCCACAGCCATGCAACAATGAGGGGCCCCTTGGAGGCACAGAATTCTGCACACCTCTAGCCTGAAGAGTTCAGGGGCATGTTTCCACCTATAAAAAAGGAGTTATTGTGAGATCTTTGGCTATGAAACCAAGGGTGAACTATAGCGGGATGGAGAGGGAAGGGTGGCCTGGAGAATAAAATTGTTATTAGGATGTAAACTAGGAACATCCCTGTGCAAATAGATTTCACCTCTAACCCCACCCTGCCCCTCACTCCTAGGAGTGCCCAGGCCCAAAGTTCACCGTCAGAGACTTGCCGGTAAGGGCTGTATCAAACAGGATCAGACCCAGGAGAGTGGGCTTGGCCCCTACCAGTACCGGAATCAGGCAAAAAGAGGTAAACAGAGTTGTAAAACCCTCCCTCAACACCAGGAAGTCTGGGAGCCAGCATCTAGCCGCAGAGATGGAGATGCCAACAAGCAGAGCACAGGAGCTGGGGGACTAGAAATGAAAGGAGAGAGCAAACAGGAAGAAGGAGCCTTAGGGTGTGTAAGGTATGGAGCTGAGACACCTGAGGAAGATCTCAGCTACCAGTAGCTAACTCAGCCCTTGAATTACACCACACGCGGTGCCCAGATGTACATTTATTCCATTCATCCTTACAAGTCAGTGAGGCGGGCATGATCCATCTGGATAGGCTAACCACATATGCTGGTTTGCCTGGGACAACCCCAGGAGACACCCGCTTCCCCAGAATGCACAATGGACAGCTCTGAGGTCAGTAACACCCAAAAGACATTGGGCCTGAGAGAAGGCAGATTAAGGGTGGAAAAGACACTGGAATAATGAGCTGACATCACCAGGAAGACAGCTGCTTGTGTCCCAGGGACTAGAGGGAAGGATAAAGTTGGATACAAAGGAGCCAAGGAAGCAGCTGAGCTCTCTTGATGCTCACTCACATGGGAGGAGTACATGGATGTCAGCAGGGGAAGGGAAGAACTGACCACCAGGCCTCCAGGGGGCTTCCCAGGTGGCGCTAGGGATAAAGAAACTGCCTCCCAGTGCAGGAGACATTAGAGACCTGGGTTTAATCCCTGGGTCGGGAAAATCCCTTGAAGAAGGTTTGGCAACCCACTCCACTATTCATGCCTGGAGAATCCCATGGACAGAGGAGCTTGGCGGGCTACAGTCCATGGTGTCGCAAAGAGTTGGACACGACTGAAGCGACTTAGCACACACACAGGCCTCCAGGGGTGCTATGCAGACCTCAGCTGTGTGGAATCGCTAGCTTTCCACTGCAGAGAGAGAGAAGCCAAGGAATAAGACTCATTACCACTCATTTTACATGCCCCTCTGGAGAAGATGTGTTTTTGTCCCTCGGGAGAGCACGCTCGTGGCTGGAACCCTCAGAGAGGCACAGAGACCATCCCCTGTCGGTGGCATGGCTCCCGAGCTGTTGGGCGCAGGGCCAGCCTGAGACAGTCTTTGCCTTGCCCTAGTTCCTTCCTGGGAATTCAACCTTAGATGCCCGTTCAAGGGGCCAGGATGGCAGTGGGGACAGCCCGACCAGTGTTCCTCCCTTGCTCCCGTGGGGGACCTGACAGTCATCTCCCCACTTCCTTGCTTAGGGGAGTGATGAAAGAGGATATTCCTTGCACTCACCTGTACAAGCGCCCTACTCTTGGCTCACCTTCCTGTTATCGGCCCCCTCACACACTACCTGCTCAAACCCGGCCGGGTGTGGGTAGTAGTATCTAAAGGAAATCAGGAGGGAAGGGATGAGCTATGGAGTCACACACTAAAGGAAAAGAGCCTTAGTTCTCACTGCGGGTAGTGATTAAATTAAATTAAATTTAAAAAAATTTTTTAATACTTTTAAAATTATTTATTTATTTTTTAATTTCTGGCATATGAGGTCTTAGACCCTTGACCCCTACAGTGGGAGCACGAGGTTTAACCACTGGAACATCAGGAGGTCCCACGGATAGACCTATAATTGGTCAAAAATGCTCACCATGACACTATTTAAAATGGCTAACCAACAAGGACCTACTATACAGCACAAGGCCTCTGCTCAAGGTTATGTGGCAGCCTGGATGGGAAGTTTAGGGGAGAACAGATACAGCTATATGTTATGGCTGAGTCCCTTTGATGTTCCCCTAAAACTATCACAACATTGTTAATCAGCTATACCCCAATATAAAATAAGAATTTTTTAAAAAAATGTTCACTATAATTTGGTATCGAGTGAGTGAAAGACGCTCAGTTGTGTCTTTGCAAGCCCATGGCCTGTAGCCCACCAGGCTCCTCTGTCCATGGGATTCTCCAAGCAAAAATACTGGAGTGGGCAGCCACTCCCCTGGTGCTGGCAGTTCATGGCCTTTTGTCCATCAGTCACCAGCTCCTATTGCTGGCAAGTTTCTTTGGCCATCCACAGAGCTTTTTGGGTGGTCAGTTATTTGTTTGGATCCTTCCAGATAGGGCAACGAGTGTCCTTTCTGGTATTTCAGAGGGACCCAGGGTCCTGAATTCTTGAGAAAGTCTATGAGAACAGACCATAAGGAAGAGCATCAGGCGGTAGAACCTTCGCGTTACCCTGCACACACACAAGCATCATTATTTGAACACATTTTTCCCCTCCCACTTCTGCCTCACTAAACAGAGAATAGCACAATTTTTGTGATAGAATCAAAGCCCAGGCCCTTGATTAATGGGGTAGGAGTTGAGATATTAGGAGAAATAGAGATTATTCAACATTTTAAAAATTCGTTTTCTTTTTCCTTTGGCCACGCCCGTGTAGGATCTCGGTTTCCCCACCAGGGATCTAACCCACACTCCCTGCAGTGGAAACACACATTCTTAACCAGGGACCACAAGGGAAGTCCCTAAAGATTCTATTTCACTCAGGCCTTTTTGTTGAGAGGCCAAGTGTAGTGGAAAGGACACGGGCTTTGCAGCAGAGCCACCTCTGTCTCAGCTGCTTCTCTGAACCTCAGTTCTCTCCTCTGTAAAATGTGGATAATAACATCTGTCTTGCAGGGGAGCTGTAAGAATTTAAAATTATGCATATAAAAAGTATATGGCCATATTAAATAAGTCTGGTGGAACAATTATTATATGTGCATGAGCTTATATTTAGCATTAGGAACAGATACTGACTACAACGTTTAGAAACCAATGGCCATCACACATGTGGAAAAAATACAGGCACCAGAGGATGAGAGTACTTAAAAAGTGTCGGTGGACAATGAGGTACCATTTCACGACGGTCAGAATGGCTGCTGTCAAAAAGCCTACAAGCAATAAATGCTGGAGAGGGTGTGGAGAAAAAGGAACCCTCTTATGCTGTTGGTGGGAATGCAAACTATTACAGCCACTATGGAGAACAGTGTGGAGATTCCTTAAAAAACTGGAAATAGAACTGCCACATGACCCAGCAATCCCACTGCTGGGCATACACACCGAGGAAACCAGAATTGAAAGAGACATATGTACCCCAATGTTCATTGCAGCACTGTTTATAATAGCCAGGACATAGAAGCAACCAAGATGTCCATTGGCAGATGAATGGATAAGAAAGCTGTTGTACATATACACAATGGAATTATTACTCAGCTATTAAGAAGAATGCATTTTAATCAGTTCTAATGAGATGGATGAAACTGGAGCCTATTATACAGAGTGAAGTTAGTCAGAAAGAAAAACACCAATACTGTATATTAATGCATATATATGGAATTTAGAAAGATGGTAATGATGACCCTATATGCAAGACAGCAAAAGAGACACAGATGTAAAGAACAGACTGTTGGACTGTAGGAGAAGGTGAGGGTGGGATGATTTGAGAGAATGGCAGTGAAACATGTATATTACCATACNGTATTTGGAGATACTTTTAAGGAGGTGAATAAAGTTGAATGAGGTCATAGGGCATGAATCCTATAGGACTGATGTCCTTATAAAAGAAGGAGGCACATGAGAAGTGCACCTGTAAGGTTACAGTGAGAAGGCAGCCATCTGCAAACCAAGGAGAGAAGCCAGAAGCCAACCCTGCTGGCAAATTCATCTCAAGCTTCCAGTTTCCAGAATTTTAAGAAAACAAGTTTCTGCTGTTTAAGTCATGCAGTCTGTGGTATTCTGTTATGTCAGCAGACCTAACAGATGTTCCTATGGTCACACTCACCCACTCAATGAATGTCAACCACCTGTATTCTTTCCCAGAACTTTGTTGTTCACACATATGTGTCTCTTTGCTACACTAGTTAAGAACTTCAAGAATAAGAACTGCACTTTATTTGCTTTTATAGTTATTGATTTTTGTGTCTGCAACAAACTAAGTAAACAACAACCAACAATAAAGGATCAAGTTTGTATTAACAAGCATCTTGGAGTACAGAATGAAGCAGGGCAAAGGCTAATAGAGTTCTGCCAAGAGAACTCACTGGTCATAGCAAACACCCTCTCCCAGCAACAAAAGAGAAGACTCTACACGTGGACATTACCAGATGGTCAACACCAAAAGCAGATTGATTATATTCTTTGCAGCCAAAGATGGAGAAGCTCTATACAGTCAGCAAAAACAAGACTGGGACCTGACTGTGACTTAGATCATGAACTCAATATTGCCAAATTCAGACTGTAATTAAAGAAACTGGAGAAAACCACTAGACCATTCAGGTATGACCTAAATCAAATCCCTTATGATTATACAGTGGAAGTGAGAAATAGATTTAAGGGACTAGATCTGATAGACAGAATGCCTGATGAACTATGGGCCGAGGTTCCTGACATTGTACAGGAGACAGGAATCAAGAACATCCCCAAGAAAAAGAAATACAAAAAAGCACAATGGCTGTCTAAGGAGGCCTTACAAATAGCTGTACAAAGAAGGAAAGCAAAAAGCAAAGGAGAAAACAAAGATATACCCATTTGAATGCAGAGATCCAAAGAATAGCAAGCAGAGATAAGAAAGCCTTCCTCAGCAATCAAGGCAAAGAAATAGAGGAAAATAATACAATGGGAAAGACTAGACATCTCTTCAAGAAAATCAGAGATACCAAGGGAATATTTCATGCAAAGATAAGCTCAATAAAGGACAGAAATGGTATGGACCTAACAGAAACAGAAGATATTAAAAAGAGGTGGCTGAGTAATATCCCGTTGTGTATATGTACGACAGCTTTCTTATCCATTCATTTGCTGATGGACATCTAGGTTGCTTCCATGTCCTGGCTATTATAAACAGTGCTGTGATGAACATTGTGGTACACATGTCTCTTTCAATTCCGGTTTCCTCAGTGTGTATGCCCAGCAGTGGGATTGCTGAGTCATAAGGCAGTTCTATTTCCAGTTTTTTAAGGAATCTCCACACTGTTCTCCATAGTGGCTGTACTAGTTTGCATTCCCACCAACAGTGTAAGCAGATTCCCTTTTCTCCACACCCTCTCCAGCATTTATTGCTTGTAGACTTTTGGATAGCAGCCATTCTGACTGGTGTGAAATGGTACCTCACAGTGGTTTCGATTTGCATTTCTCTGATGAGTGATGTTGAGCATCTTTTCATGTGTTTGTTAGCCATCTGTACGTCTTCTTTGGAGAATTGCCTATTCAGTTCTTTGTCCCATTTTTTGATTGGGTCATTTATTTTTCTGGAGTTGAGCTGCATAAGTTGCTTGTATATTTTTGAGATTAGTTGTTTGTCAGTTGTTTCATTTGCTATTATTTTCTCCCATTCAGAAGGCTGTCTTTTCACCTTGCTTATAGTTTCCTTTGTTGTGCAGAAGCTTTCAATTTTAATTAGGTCCCATTTGTTTATTTTTGCCTTTATTTCCAGTATTCTGGGAGGTGGATCATAGAGGATCCTGCTGTGCTTTATGTCAGAGAGTGTNTGCTGCGATTCATGGGGTCGCAAAGAGTCGGACACGACTGAGCGACTGAACTGAACTGAACTGAGTGACTTTCACTTCAAATAAAGGTAAATGTCATCATAACCTTAGGACTTAGAAAATCTTTTCTCTTAGGCATTAATACGAAGTCAAATGAAATGTCTGAACTATCCCATTGAATTCTCACAACTCTATGAAGTACTATTATTATTCCCATTTTGCAGATGATGAAATGGAGGCCCAGAGAACTCAAGTAACTTGCTTAAGGTCACATAGCTGATACGTGTTACCACAAGAATTGAACCTGTGACTGTGACCTTAACCACAGCCCAAACTATCCCATAGAAATAGGGCCTATGAAGACAGAGCAAGAAAGAGATCTGACAACAAAAAAAACAGTGTGACAGTCTGTAGCAGATCCTATTCAGAGGCAGGATAGAAATCTAGATGACTTGTCCCATCTCTGATTTACAGCACATAAATATTCTCAGTTCCATTTTACCCTAAGATTTCAAAGCTTCTTTTACTAAATTACCATTTTTTTCTTTTTGTTATTTCTACCCTATTTCCTTTTGTAATTTTTTAAAATTTCTATCCTATTTTCAATCGGCTGACAAAGGTCCGTCTAGTCAAAGCCATGGTTTTCTAAGTAGTCATGTAGAGAGGTGACAGTTGGACCATAAAGAAGACTGAGCGCTGAAGAATTGATGCTTTGAACTGTGGTGTTGGAGAAGACTCTTGCGAGTTTCTTGGACTGCAAGGAGATCCAACCAGTCCATCCTAAAGGAAATTAGTCCTGAATATCACTGGAAGGACTGATGCTGAAGCTGAAACGCTAATACTTTGGTCACCTGATGTGAAGAGCTGATTCACTGGAAAAGACCCTAATGCTGAGAAAGATTGAGGGCAGAAGGAGAAGGGTTTCGTCAGAGGATGAGATGGTTAGATAGCATCATTGACTCAATGGACATGAATTTGAGCAAATTCTGGGAGATGGTGGAGGACAGAGGAGCCTGGAGTGCTACAGTCCACGGGATCACAAAGAGTGAGACACGACTTATCAACTGAACAACAACACCCTATTTTCCATGGTCTTACATCCCTGGTTTTCCCAACTTTTATATGCCTGGGAATCTACCAAATAATAAACCAAGTGACTGACTGCCCAGTCTTTCTTATAGAAAGACCACAAAATGGGAATTTCCTGGCAGACCTGTGGTTAAGACTTTGCCTTCCAATCCAGGGGGTTCAATCCCTGGTCAGGAAGCTAAGATCCCACATACCTTGGGCCAAGAAACCAAAACATAAAACAGAAGCACTATTGTAACAAATTCAATAGACTTAAAAATATTCCGCATTAAAAAAAAAAAAATCTTAAAAAAAGACCACAAATGCTGCAGCCTCTAGGTTCTAATCACCACCTGAAAATAATGATCATGTCAGAAGTCACACAACTATTAAAATTAATTTTTAAAAAGTCATGCAACTAAAGGATATTACTTCTCTACCTAAACTTCCTGTTTTGGGGGAGGGCAGTGGAAGGGAAAGGGGAAAGGGAAGGACATTTTATAAGGCTAATAAGTTTATTTTAGTCCCAAGGTTTTTTAAAAATTATACAAAAATAGAGTGAATAGCATAATAAAAACTCAATATACCTGCCCCTTAGATTCACTATTATCACAATGTTGCTGCACTTCATCCATATCTTTTGTCCCATTTTGCTGAATTATTCCAAAGCAAATCTTAAACATAATTTTATTTCATCCCTGTATACTTCAGTATCCATTCCTGTATAGGTATTTTCTTATATACTACTACTGTTATCTTAATAAAATTAATAGCTTAGACTATTCAAAATTGCTTCACACACACTTTTTTCAGACTCTTTTGTTTTACATCAGGATCTAAGCAAGGTCCATATATTATATTTGAGGGTTGTACTCAAATTCAAGCCATTAAGTTGTTGAAGAAATTGGGTGAATTTTCCTATAGAGTGGTCTCTCCTCTGGATATCTGCTTTCTCATGGTAGAATTCATTTCTCTCTCTCCCTATCTCCTATAAAGCGAATTCTCACTGTTTTCCTCTTTACATATTCATCTAAACTAGAGAACACAGAAAATGATTTGAGACTGTTTTCTCAATTCTCCCAAGGAGGGTACACAGTGTGTGTCATTTTAAGTATGTAACTAAAGTGAACTTGGGTCTTATTTGCCCACCGGGGAGCAGAGCCCATTCACTAACACCCGGGTGTCATGAAGGAAGTGACATTTATTTGTAAGGTGCCAAGCAAAGAGTGCAGGGTAGCTGGTGCTCAAAAGACCTGAATTCCCCAGCGGATTTCAGGGAATGATTTTCAAGACAACCTTAGGGGCGGAGGTTGCAGGGAGCGTGATCAGCTCATGGACTTTCTTCTGATTGGTTGCTGATGAGGTGGTAACAGGGTGATGTTTCAGGAATCTTTATCATCAATCATCCGGTTCCAACCAGTCTGGGGTCTGTGTGCTCATGTTCAGCATTTAGTTACCATCCTCCACCTGGGTGGGTGGGGGGTTCTAAGCCCCAGCAGAACAACTCAAAAATACATGTCAGGATTCCTGGAGGAGGAACTAGGACTCTGTTTTATTGCTGAGCTGGTTGACTGCTTTTCCTTTGATTCTGCACTCCCTCACTTCCCTAATTAGCAACTGATTGAGTCTGCTCATTAGAACTCAGGGAAATTTTAGTAGATGAAAACCTTTTTCTACAAGAAACGGGGGGCACAGAGGGACTTTTGTGCCCGGGAAGGCCCCACCGTCCACAATTTCAATCCCCTTTTCTTTGATACTCTTCAGTTGTATCCAGTTCCCCCTAGGGGACTAGAGGCAGGACAAGAAAGGGAATAACGTTTTAGATAAAGAGGTTAATCATAAACTCAGCCAGAGAACTGTTTGGGGGGCACTTTGTTTCAATTGAAGGATTCCCTGGTGGCTCAGCTGGTAAAGAATCTGTCTGCAGTACAGGTCTCCTGGGTTCGATCCCTGGGTTGGGAAGATTCCCTGGAGAACGGAAAGGCTACCCACTCCAGTATTCTGGCCTAGAGAATTCATGGACTGTATAGTCCATGGGGTCGCAAAGAGCTGGACATGACTGAGCAACTTACACACACACTTGTGGCTCAGACGGTAAAGCATCTGCCTGCAATGTAGGAGACCCAGGTTCGATCCCTAGGTCAGGAAGATTCCCCTGGAGAAGGAAATGGCAACACACTCCATACCTCNCAAAGAGCTGGACATGACTGAGCAACTTACACACACACTTGTGGCTCAGACGGTAAAGCATCTGCCTGCAATGTAGGAGACCCAGGTTCGATCCCTAGGTCAGGAAGATTCCCCTGGAGAAGGAAATGGCAACACACTCCATACCTCTGCCTGGAAAATCCCATGGACGGAGGAGCCTGGTAGGCTACAGTCCATGGGGTCGCAAAGAGTCAGACACAACTGAGCAATTTCACTTTTCCTAGAGAAGGGAATGGCTACCCACTCCAGTCTTCTTGCCTGAAGAATTCCATGAACAGAGTGAAGAGAAGTTAATTTATTATACATAGTGGATTCCTTAGGGCAGCAGAACTTAAATTTTAAAACCCAAATGAAAAAGGTTTAAAGTCTTGATTATATTATTTCAACTATTTTTTTTTTTTGGCAGAAATACTTCATTGGAGGCACTGAATCCTTCATAGTGAAGGTTATCAGGAGGTACAATGTCTATTCTCGCTTTTAGTGACAGGAAGATGAATTAATGGGTTCAGATGATGACAGTGAGTAATAGTTTCATCCATTAACGACTGCCATAGATATTTTGAGGGAGGGGGAGGAACCTAAGACAAGAATTGAGTGAAACATTTACCAAAAGTGATCTCATCTTAGGGCCTGGACAGGATGATGACTCATGCAGCATATACAACACCAAACTGTCTTCATCGATCTTAATCAAAAGAAATCAATTTGACTTCTCCCCATCAGCACACCCAATAATATGGGTCAGTAATACTGAGAGCAAGACTAGACACAAACCATTCATTTATACCCTAAGAGAGCTTTAAAAATAAAAATCAACATATTCAAAGTCTTTTACCCAGCAGAACAGGCATAGCAGGCCAGAACATTTGCGTTTATCTTCCTCTATAGTATTTTCCAGGCTTCCCGGGCGCCTCAGCTGGTAACGAATCCGCCTGCAGTGAAGGAGACTCTGGTTCGATTCCTGGGTCAGGAAGCTCCCCTGGAGAAGGGATAGGCTACCCACTCCAGTATTCTTGGGCTTCCCTGATGGCTGACAGTAAAGAATCTGCTTGCAGTGTGGGAGAACTAGGTTCAATCCCTGGGTTGGGGAGATCCCCTGGAGGAAGGCATGACAACCCAGTACAGCATTCTTGCCTGGAGAATTCCATGGACAGAGGTGCCTGGCGGGCTACTGTCCGTGAGGTCGCAGAGTCATGACTGAGTGACTAAGCTCTGCATAGTATTTCCCTAGTGGCTCAGATGGTAGGGAATCCGCTTGCAATGTAGGAGACCCAGATTTGATCCCTGGGTGGGGAAGATCTCCTGGAGAAGGAAATGGCAACCCACTCCAGTACTCTTACCTAGAGAATTCCATGGACAGAGGAGTCTGGTATGCAGAGTTGGACCTGACAGAGTGACTCACACACACACACAGACACCCGCACACACACATGTGCTTTCCTGAGAAGCAGGGGAGAATGCCTAAGATGGGACACACAGTAGACTATGATGACTACACTTAAAAGGACACTAAAGGAAATATTTTGCTTCCGGAAACCAGAATCTAAGTAAGTAAACACAGAAAAGGCATACCTGCTAACTATCATACTGTAAATTGTTGGAAGATATGAAAGAAAGCAGCAGTTTCTAGCCTCTGCACTGAGTGGGTAGTCAATAAAGTTGTTGACAATCTTATTCCTGCCCATCATAAAAGGGCTAAGAAAGGGTAAGTGATACTGGACAACTTCCAGTAATACGCTGGAGCAATGCCAGGGAAAGGACACAGCGTTCATTAAATCAGAGCAATTTGAGAAAGCTGTTTTAGGTTGAACTGCCTAGGAAAATATGTCACGCATCAGCTTTTTGATCGTTACTGCATGAAAACGAGTACATGAATATCCTCTGCAACTACCATAATCCTGGAATTGCCTCTATCATATACATATTCTGTCTCTTGGCCCAAATTCTCTAGTTGATACGGGTCTCTATGGGGAACAGCACAGCTGAACCTGGGGTACGGAATCCCCCTTGCTGGATACACCTATAGTGTCCTACACCCTCCTGTCCTAGTCCACTATGACCCTACTGAACATGCATTTACTCTGACAAGATTAATATTGGAGTCAGAGTTGAAGGGAGTAAACTTGTCTAACACTATCGTGCTATCTACAAGTAAAATGTATGAGTCCATGACTCGTCATGAAGAGTAAATGAAATGGAGAGTTAGTGAGGTCAAAGGTGTAAAACATAACTAATTGAATTTGTAGAATGTTAGAGCTACAGGGGAGATTGAAGTTCACTTAGTATAACCCTCTTTACAGAAAATTGTAGCCCAGAGAAATTCAATTACTTGCCCTGAATTAGTCATAATTATACAGAATGAAAAACAAAGTAACATGATGTCTGTAAGGACATCAAAAACATTAGGTAAGACTACTAATCATGTAGAAGCATTTGGAATCAAAAAAAATTCAAGTCTGTGTATTTATTTAACATTTACTGAGAGCTTGTTACGTGCCAGATACAGCATTGAACAAAAATCCCTGTGTCCATGGAGTATACAATCTAGTAAAGAAACTAAACATTAAGTAAACCATACAGTATGCCACAGAGCTGAGGAGGAAGTGGCAACCCACTCCAGCATTCTTGCCTACACACACACGTGGCAACCCACTCCAGCATTCTTGCCTACACGCACACACACACACACACACACACACACACACACACACACACACACACACACACACACACACACAGAATGTCCTCTAATTAAAATATACTTGATAAGGTAATAAAGTGATCCAAAAATTATCTGAGGAGAAGTGTCTCCAGACAGAGAAAGAGCTAATAAAGACGACTTGAAGCAAGAAGCCTGGAATGTCCATCCAAATACCAGGTCAACGAAGCTCAGCAGAACAAGCAAGGAGGAAAGCAGTGGGAGATAAATGTTTGAGAAGTAAGTGGGATCAGATTTGGTCTCTGTGTTTGTGTGTTGTGTGTAGAGAGTGGGGATCATGAGATTTGGTTTTGGATGTGTTAAGTTTGGCTGCTGTATTGAGAAAGTACACAGACACAAATAGAGATTATTTTGTTGTTGTTTAGTTGTTACGTCACGTTTGACTCTTGTGACCCTTTGGACTGTAACCCACCAGGCTCCTCTGTCCATAGGATTTTTCAGGCAAGTATACTGGAGTCGGTTGCCATTTCCTTCTCCAGGGGATCTTAACAGCCAGAGACTGAACCTGCATCTCTTTCACTGTAGGCAGATTCTTTGCCACTGAGCCACCTGGGAAGAGATTACTTAGGAACTCTGAAGATAATCTATGAGATAGACGATGGTGGTATGGACCAGGCATCTCACAGCAGAAGTAATGTGAACTGGAAATGTATTTTTCAGGTAAAGCTGATACAATTTGCTGATGAAGTGAAGGATGAAAGAGACAAGAGTGGGGAAATTCAATGATTTCTTCAAGGTTCTTGGTCTCAATAACTAGGTGCACAGAATTGCTAATTAACCAATATGGGGAAGACTATAGGAAGTAAATATTTTGTTCTTTTTGGACTGTAGCTCCCCAAGCTCCTGTCCATGGGATACTCCAGGCAAGAATACTGGAGGGGGGTGTCATTCCCTCCTCCAAGAGATCGNTCCAGCTTGTGCTTCCTCCAGCCCAGCATTTCTCATGATGTACTCTGCAGAGAAGTTAAATAAGCAGGGTGACAATATACAGCCTTGACGTACTCCTTTTCCTATTTGGAAAAGTCTGTTGTTCCATGTCCAGTTCTAACTGTTGCTTCCTGACCTGCATACAGATTTCTCAGGAGGCAGGTCAGGTGGTCTGGTATTCCCATCTCTTTCAGAATTTTCCTCAGTTTATTGAGATGTTAGAAAGAACCAAAAAAGTTTATCTTTCCCTGGTTCAACTACCTGAATTTCACTCTTTTCTTCATTATCAGAAATGTTTTGACAGAGAATATTTGAGGAAGAAACCATCTCAATCTTGTCTAATACATTTAATAAGGAAAATAGGGAATCGGAATGTTCTTGAATAGTCTCTAAATTTTGACACGCAAAGAGGCTGAAAAATGTAATGTCAAGTGGATAAAAGGTTCAGAAGAGAATGTACGTATAATCTTGTTACAATGTATTAACACGCCATTGAAATTGACATACAAATACCACCCATATTACATATATTGAAACACCTGTAGAAATATATACTAAATTGTTCATTATTTAATATACTCACTTCATTATGTATTTCTCTATTGCTTAAACTAGGTTTAAAAATAAGATTCTTTTAATTTTGCAATAAAAATTTCCAGTCTTTTAGAAAAAAGACATTACAGTTTTAAAGACTTCCTTTGATTCCTTGGTGGTTGCCGATTTTTACTATCCTCTGCCTTAGTTTTTTACTTTTGATCCTGACTGGGGACAGACATCAGAGACAAATGGCATTTCTGTAAATGACTAATTTCCAAAAGCAAATCAAGTGATGAATATCAGAAATCCATCTCTCTTCTGCTTTCTTTTCGATTCCCCCCACCTTTCTCCCTTCTCTTACTTGTTTCTTTCTTCTCCAGTATCTAGCATGACCCTGGAGAAGGAAATGGCAATCCANCAGACACGACTGAATCGACTTCACTTTGACTTTTCACTTTCATGCATTGGAGAAGGAAATGGCAACCCACTCCAATATTCTTGCCTGGAGAATCCCAGGGATGGGGGAGCCTGGTGGGCTGCTGTCTATGGGGTCACACAGAGTCGGACACGACTGAAGCAACTTAGCAACGATGAGGAAATGTTAAGTGGCAGTTAAGGTTAAAAGTTTGGGTTTTCAGAGAGAGATCTATGCCAGATATATAAATGTAGGAGTTATCAGTATATAGATAAAAGACCTATGAGACTAAAACAGATCACCAGAAGAGCAAGTGTAGACAGTAAAGGTGTCCAGGGACTGAGACCTGGGATACTCTTAAAAGCTTTGGTGTTGTGGAAGCCAGGTATAAGATATTTCAATAAAAAGTGGAGTGATCAATTGTGTTTAAGTCTGATGGCAGGTCAAGATAAACTTTAAGAATGACCATTGAATTTAGCAATGTGGAAGTCACTGATGGCTTTGAAAAGCCTCTTCACCAGAGAGGTAAAGGCAGATAAGTCTTATTACAATGTATTCAAGAAAGAATGTGATGAGAAGAACAGGAACAAAAAACATTAAACAATTAGTTCAGAAAGGTTACAAGATACAAGACTGAAAAATGAAAGTCAAAGTTCTCAGTCATGTCTGACTCTTTGTGACCCCATGAACTACAGAGTCCATGGAATTCTCTAGGCCAGAATACTGGAGTGGGTAGCCTTTCCCTTCTCCNAGGTTACAAGATACAAGACTGAAAAATGAAAGTCAAAGTTCTCAGTCATGTCTGACTCTTTGTGACCCCATGAACTACAGAGTCCATGGAATTCTCTAGGCCAGAATACTGGAGTGGGTAGCCTTTCCCTTCTCCAGGGGATCTTCCCAACCAACCCAGGGATCCAACCCAGGTCTTTGACAATGCAGGCAGATTCTTTACCAGCTGAGCCACAAGGGAAGCCCAAGAATACTGGAGTGGATAGCCTACCCCTTCTCCAGCAGGTCTTCCCGACCAGGGATTAAAATGGTGTCTCCTGCACTGCAGGTGGATTCTTTACCAACTGAGCTATCATAATATACAAAATTCAACTGTATTTCTACACCCTTATGATGCACAATGAGAAAATAAAATTAAGGAGATAGTTCCATTTTAAAAGTATCAAAAAGAACAAAATATTTAAGTACACATTATATGCTCTGAAAATTATAAAACATTGTTGCAAGAAATGAATGGAAAGACATCCCACATTCATGAATCAGATGACAACTCCCAAACTGATTTATAGATTCAATGTGACCCTTATCAAAATCTCAACTAGCTTTNTTAAGTACACATTATATGCTCTGAAAATTATAAAACATTGTTGCAAGAAATGAATGGAAAGACATCCCACATTCATGAATCAGATGACAACTCCCAAACTGATTTATAGATTCAATGTGACCCTTATCAAAATCTCAACTAGCTTTTTTTGAGGAAGTCCAATTCATCTACTTTTTCTCTTGTTGCTTTGGTCATTACCTAATCCAAGTTCAGGGCTTCCCCGGTAGCTCAGTGGGTAAAGAAGCTGCCTGCAGTGATGGAGACATGGATTCAATCCCTGGGTCGGGACGATCTCTTGGAGGAGGGAATGACACCCCCCTCCAGTATTCTTGCCTGGAGTATCCCATGGACAGGAGCCTGGGGAGCTACAGTCCATATGGCCGCAAAATCAGACATGACTGAAGTGACTGAGCGTGTGTGCACACAATCCAAGTTCACAAAGATTTACTCCTGTGTGTTCTTTGAAGAGTTTTGTAGTTTTAGCTCTTACACTGAGGTTTATGATCTGGTTTGAGTTAATATTTATGTATAGAGCTAGATTGGCATCCAACCTCATTGTTTTGTATGAGGATATCTAGTTGTCCCAGCATCGTTTGTTAAAAAAACTATTATTCACCCCACTGAATTGAGGTGACACTGTTGTAAAAAATCAATGGACCATTAATATTAGGGTTTATTTCTGAAATCTCTTTTCTATTCCATTAATCTATGTATTTATACTTAAACCAAAGTAGTCTGTTTTAATTACTGTAGCAAGTTTATAAAACTGAGAAGCATGAGGCTTCTATCTTTGTTCTTTTTAAACATTGTTTTGCTATACTGAGTCCCTTGCATTTTTACCCATGGAGCTACCGGGGAAGCCCTGAACTTGGATTAGGTAATGACCAAAGCAACAAGAGAAAAAGTAGATGAATTGGACTTCCTCAAAATTAAAAAATTCTGTCCTGAAAAGGAAACCATCAAAAAAGTGAAAAAAAAAAAATCCCCAGAACAAGAAATATTTGCAAACCGTAAGTCTAATAAGGGACCTTATGCAGAATATATTAACTCTCAGAACTCAGTAATCAAAAGATAAATAACCCAATTACAAAATGGCAAAGGATTTGAAAAGACAGTTCTCCAAAACAGATATACAAGGGGCTAATAAGCATGTGAAAAGATGCTCACCATCGTTAACCATCAGAAAAATAAAGATGTTCACCATTGTTAGTCATCAGGAAAATAAAAATCACAATGAGATACCACTTCATACACTTTAGGATGACTATAATCAGAGAGATAGATGAGGATAAAAGTTGGAGGATGTGAAGAAAATCTGAACCTTTATACACAATTGGTGTGAATATAAAATGACACAGATGCTTTGTAGAAGTTTTCAGTTCCTTAAAATGTTCAACATTAGGCTACCATATGACCCAGCAAATCCCCTCCTGGGTATATAGCCAAGAGAAATAAAAACACAGCAAAGCTTGTAAACAAAGGCTCATAGCAGCATTATTCACAGTAGCTAATTAATAGAAACAGCCCAAATGTTCATCAACTGGGTAAATTAAAAATAGAGTACGTCCAGAGTGGAATATTATTCAGCAATAAAAAGGTAATGAATTACTGATACAAGCTACAACATAGAGAAATCTTTAAAACATGATACTAAATGAAAGACTCTAGTCACAAAAGACTATTTATTACATGACTCCATTTATATGGCAAGTCCAAAATAGGCAAATCTATAGAGACAGAAAGCATGTTCGTGATTGGCTGAGAGAATGAGAAACAATTGCTAGTGGGTATGGGATTTTTCTTTTCTATACTAAAAAAATTTGATTATTGTTAGAAAAGTAACTATAAAATTTACAATTGTGACCAATTTTAAGTATACTTTTCAGTAGTGTCTCTTAAGTGTATTTATATTCACACTGTTGTGAAAGAGACCTCTGGAACTTCTTCATCTTGCAAAACTGAAACTCTACTCATTACTAACTTCCCAATTCCTCCTGACCCCAGATCCTGGCAAGCACTGCTCTGCTTTCCTATTTTTAATTTTGGCTGTGCTGGGTCTTTATAGCAGCACGTGGGCTTTTTCTCTAGTTGCGGCATGCATGCTTCTCTTGTTGCGGAGCACAGGCTCTAGAATGCGAGGGCTCAGCAGGTGCAGCCCACGGGCTTGGCTGCCCTACAGCATGTGGGATCTTAGTGTCCCAACCAGGGATTGAAGCCATGTTTCAAGCATTGGAAGGTGGATTCCTACCCACTGGACCACCGGGGAAGTCTCCATCACTACCTTCTGTCTGCATGAATTTGATTATTCTAGGTTCCTAGTGTGAGCGGAATCACACAGTATTTGTCGTTTTGTTCCTAGCTTACTTCACTTAGCACAATGTTCTTAAGGCTAATACAGGTTACACTACACGACAGGATTTCTTTCCTTCTTAGGGCTGAAGGGTATTCTGTTGTATGTATATACCACATTTTGTTTATCCACCCATCTGTTGATGGAAATTTTGGTTGCTTCCACCTCTTGCCACTATGAACATATCTGTTGAAGATTCTGCTTTCAATTATTTAGTATATATACCAACAGTGGGATTGCTGGATCACCTGGGCATCTTAGAGTGACAAGTGTTCTAAAATTTGATAGTGGTAATAGTTGTACAACCATAGAGTATAATAAAAACCACTGAATTGTACATTTCAAGTCAGTGAATCAAATGATATATGAATTATATCTCAAAAAAGGTGTTAAAAAACACAACTCAGAAAGGCTAAAGCAAGGATTTAGTTGCATTAAGGATTTTGACTGAACTGGATAATTAATCTGATTAAATAACCAGTCAATCTTGTCACACGAGTAATTCTGACACTTATTTTCAATGACCTGGCTAGATGTTTAGGTGTTTTCTGAGACATAACTTCAGTGCTTTTTCAACACTGACCATTCAGTTCAGTTCAGTCGCTCAGTCGTGTCCGACTCTTTGCGACCCCATGAATCGCAGCACGCCAGGCCTCCCTGTCCATCACCAACTCCTGGAGTTCACTTAGACTCACATCCATCGAGTCCGTGATGCCATCCAGCCATCTCATCCTCTGTCGTCCCCTTCTCCTCCTGCACCCAATCCCTCCCAGCATCAGAGTCTTTTCCAATGAGTCAACTCTTCACATGAGGTGGCCAAAGTACTGGGGTTTCCGCTTTAGCATCATTCCTTCCAAAGAAATCCCAGGGCTGATCTTCAGACTGGACTGGTTGGATCTCCTTGCAGTCCAAGGGATTCTCAAGAGTCTTCTCCAACACCACAGTTCAAAAGCATCAATTCTTCGGCGCTCAGCCTTCTTCACAGTCCAACTCTCACATCCATACATGACCACAGGAAAAACCATAGCCTTGACTAGACGGACCTTAGTCGGCAAAGTAATGTCTCTGCTTTTGAATACGCTATCTAGGTTGGTCATAACTTTTCTTCCAAGGACTAAGCGTCTTTTAATTTCATGGCTGCAGTCACCATCTGCAGTGATTTTGGAGCCCCCAGAAATAAAGTCTGACACTGTTTCCACTGTTTCCCCATCTATTTCCCATGAAGTGATGGGACCGGATGCCATGATCTTCGTTTTCTGAATGTTGAGCTTTATGCCAACTTTTTCACTTTCCACTTTGACTTTCATCAAGAGGCTTTTGAGTTCCTTTTCACTTTCTGCCATAAGGGTGGTGTCATCTGCATATCTGAGGTTATTGATATTTCTCCCGGCCATTAGAAGTAGGAAAAAGAAAATGTCAGTACCTCTCCTTAATTCACAATATTAAAACTTTTCATATTTTGTGTCAAGAAACACTGTAAAGAAATAACAAATTCATACTAACTATAGCAATTTTTATTTCACCTGCTCTGTAGGTATGGCATTCACCAGATTTTTTAGAGATAGGAAAATATAGTAGGACTTTACTCTCTTTGACTTCAGATTCACTTTTTGAAATGTCACTCACAATTATTTCACATAAAAGATGCTCAAAAGGCAGAGGGTTTATTTGCCTTTTTTGCTATAAAAATTATAAAATTAAAAAGTCCTGTGTTCATCGTCACTGAATGGGGAAAAGAGGTAATAAACTTAAAAACTCGAGAGAAAAAATTTTGAGGAAAAAACATACATCAAATTCATATTGTTCTCATCTCTAACTGCTATACACAACTAGAAAGGCTAACCGCAATATAGATGGCCACTGGTACTCAGAAATTCATTTCTTCATCTTCTCTTCTTCATCCAAACATTTTCAATTTGTCAAGATTCAAGTGGTACAATTATATAAAGATAATAAACCAGATAATCTCAAAGATTTCTAATAATGTCTTCTGAGCAGAGCAGAGCAAAGTGAGAGAAACCTCACCAGCCTGAGTGACCATTTTTAAAACAATAGGTACCAGATGGTTTACTGTAATGAGACAAGTCTGGAAGCCAGTTTTTAATCTTGGTCCCAAGCACAGAGTGAAATAATGGTCATGACTTAATTAAAAAGATACCAATTGTGTGGGACAGTCTTTCTTTCCAAATTACACATCTTATACACTTTCCTAAAATAATCTCTTGGGATAGATTTTAAGTAGGTTGAAATACTAATGGTTGATTTCAGACTCTTATTACAGGTTTTTCAAAGTCCGTCTATGTGCAGAAGCAAAATTATGAATGGCAACTCGAAGATCTGAGTTCCCCTCAGGGATGTCACAGGAATTGATGACTGAATGTAGTGCCCGGGTATACGCTGCAAATAAAGATGAACATAGTGATGAATGAAGTAGGATTCTAAACAGTTCTCCCAACCTCTTCCTATTAGTACTGCTTCTCTGCCCAGTCTTATAGGCATTAACTTTAACAATCCATTGCATAAGTATTGAGTATTTACCCACATGCCAAGTACTCTGTGATTACAGAAAAGATCATGAGGATGGACACAAAAATTAAATTACAGTGTACTATTTCCAAACCAGAGGCATATACAAAATGTCATCACAGCATGAAGTTCAAAATGAAAAAGAAACTAGGAGAGGATGAAAAAGATTTCCAGAAGTGGCAACATTCCAAAAAAAGAAAAGAATCGGTAACATTTAAGATGGTCTTGAAGGATTAATAGAAGTAAAGGAAAGAAGGCCTTCTAGGCAAAGAAATGAGTGTGTGGGGGTACAAGGATATATATTTTTTAAATGTGGTGTGTACTGACAATAGTAGGTTTGATATGGCTGGAGTATGGCCTGGAGCCAGAGGGAAAACATGCTGGTTATGCGCTCTATTTCGTACTGCAGTGCTAAGTCCTACAGGTCTGATGATAAGGGAGTGGAACAATCAGATGTGTGTTTTTAAAACATAATTCACAGGACTGATAAGAAACTCATATCGTAGATGGAACATTAGGGATACAAATACCGCCACCATTTTCAGTATTTGTATGAAGCCTCTATAATCTCTACATTATGTAAATCAATACATTTAAGAATGGACAGGAAACAGAAATATTAGGGACAACAGGAAATGACTCCATTTCTTCTAGCTGGTATTCTTAACAGAGTTTATATTGGTCCTCATGTTTCTCAGTGACCCCTAGCAAAACTGGCAATCTAACTATAATGTGTGGATATACACACATTATAAATAATATACAGATGATAAGTCTATGTTAGATAACATTCAAGAATTTGGATAACAGGGTATTCAACTGGACAGAGGCCTAACTTAGATAGCTATAAACCTCTAATCTTCTTCATTTACAGGAGGACCTGCAACCCTAGTCTCATTACTGTACAATGGGCTAGGACTATTTCCCTAGCATAAATGAAGACAAGAAGATAACATATCTCAAAGAGAAATATAACTCATTACAGTTATTTTTATTGCCTCAGAGTTGTTATGTAAAGAGGGGTATAGCAGTCTTTGATATATAATAAGCACTTAGTCAATAAATGCTCAATTTCTACTACAATCACTACTTTTACTCTTATTTTTTTATCTGCCACCAGGCCCCAACCATTCCTTGAAACTTACCTTTGTGGTTTTTATAGAAAATACAATTGTTGGCACAGGTATCTGGATGAGCATCCCAAAAATCAGGACCACAGCAGCAGAGTGGAGGTAAAGTAATATTATATAGTTGCATTTTCTCCTGGATCTGGGCTCTTAAAGCTTCTACATATCTATAAAAATACAGTATGACCAAGAAAAGTGAACCACTAGGAAGAGAATGAGCATGAGTCCTTACTTTACTCCTAGCTCAAACTGTGAAACTATTTCATATCACTGTGCCTCAACCCTTCCTCTGTGTATGAAGAAGCAGTATGAGGAAAAATGTAGTGCTATTCCAGAGAGGTATTAGGCAATCAAGAAATCTGTTCACCTTCTGATGCACAGGGTGAGGGTTCGATCCCTGCTCGGCAAGCTAGGATCCCACATGCCTCATGGCCAAAAACAGCCAAAGAACATAAAACAGAAACAATATTGTAACAAATTCAATAATGACTTTAAGAAACAGTCCACAAAAAAAAAAAAAAAAAAAAGTCTTAGAAAAAAAGAAATGTGATGAAGTTCTGTATCTCCTAAAGCATAAGCAGACACAGTCAATTCATTTTAGGGAAAATGAGAACATCAACTTCCTAACAGGTCTCCTCCAGGGCCAAAATTTCATGCAGAACTTTCCAAAGTACCTTTGGTATTCTTTTTCTTTCTGCTGTTGTTTTTCTCTGGCTCCTTTTATTTCCTCAAGTTGTAGTTGGGCTAATATCTCACTCATCTTCTCCCCTGAACATGGCTCTTCATGGGAGTTCATTCTTAATATCCTCTGTTCTTCAGCATAACGTTGTTGCTCTTTCTTTTTCTTAATTCTGAGAATAAAATCATAACATGGTTAGGAATTTCATCAAGTCATTATTTAGAATTAGCTTTTAGATCCAAATACCTCAAGAAATTCCCAGAAAGAGGGGAGTCAGGAAATTGGTTTAACAACCCTAGAAAAGCCTCAAAACTCCCTGCTGGTTGATTTAAGTTTATCTCATTGCTCATGTATACACATAGTCTCTTGAATGGAAATGACCAATAGTTACTACTAAAAGAGTGTTCCTGGAAGAATTCTAACACAAGAACTTTCTGAGGTTAAAATTACAAGTAGATAGCACTTCTCCTTTTAGCTAAAATGGATTACCGGGGACTGGATTTGCCCTACCACCTTAAACAACCAAATAAATAAAATAACAAATCAACCCAGAAACCAACCAGACCCAAAACAAACAAACAAACAAACAAAAACAATGGTTTTCTAGACACTGGATATTCATCAATGAAAGACAGTGATCCTTGACAGATGGAAAACAAGTGAAGTGAGCCCTACAAGTGCCCAAGTTCACTGCCTTCAAAGCTTCCAGGCAAGCAGCATCACAGGGCAGGAGAATTGAGGTGGAGCCTGAGAGACTTTCTGAGTTGGGGAGATGACGCTGAAAGTACAGGGACACAAAAGCAACTAGAGTACTTAAGACAGAAAACTGAGGGGAGAAAGCTGCTCAGACAGAGAACCCCAGAGATCTAGGGGGTCTCCTTCTAACACACAGCAGCACACTGAGCATGTATGTGAGGACACGATCTGAGACCAAGGACAGAGCCATCCTAAAGAGTTAACAGGGAACAGTGTCCTGTGCTCACACAGCACAGAATGGAGACTGTTCCCACCACTTAAGCCTTGAAACACTCATAATGTACAGGCATTGGGTAGAGTTTTCAGGAAGACTTTACCTCAGTAGTGGGGAATAATGATTGTTCCACACACAACCAACACTGTAAAAGCAAAGCCCCAAAGTAACTTAAATAAAAGTGCTGGTTGTTCAGTTGTGTCCGACTCTTTGTGACCCCAAGGTGTATAGGCCCCAAAGCTCCTCTGTCCATGGGATTTTCCAGGCAAGAATCCTGGAGTGGGTTACCATTTCCTTCAGCATCCCTAAACAAAGCTCAGAAAAATTTTATAAGAATACAAAAATAACCAGTGAAGTAAATTCAACATTGGACGTCTAATCAAAGATTACTAGGCATGCAAAGAGGCAGGCAAATACAATTCATAATGAAGAGAGTAATCAACCACTCAAAATCAACCTAAAATAGACAGTGATTAAAATAAGCATAGAAGAACATTAAAACAAGGTAGTACAATTATTAATAGATCCTATATGTTCAAAAAGTTTAGACATAAAGAAGACTGAAATCAACTTATCAAGATGAAAACTACAATTTCTGAAATAAAAAATACATTGGAGAATAAGTCTATTATGTTAAAGAAATAGAAGGCACAAAACAGAAAGCACCAGGCCCAGATGGGCTCACCAAACAATTAAGGAAGGAATCACACCATATCTCTTCAATCTCTTTCAGTGGACAGAAACAGAAAGCACGCTTCTTAACTCATTCTGTGAGGTCAGCATTACTCTAAAATCAAAACCAGATAAAGATATTAGAAAGTATTACCAATATCTCTCATGAACAAGAGGCAAAAATCCTCAAAAATATTAGCAAGTCGAATCTAACAATGCATAAATATATCAAAAGGAATTTAGGCCAAGAATGAAAGGCTGGTTCAACATGAAAAAATCAAGTAATATAATAGAGCACATCAAAAGCTATACAAGAAAAATCACAATTCTATAAAAAGATGTGGAGAAAGCATTTGACAGAATCAAACACCACACAGTCCAGCAGCGCCCTTGGTGTTTACACAGCTTACACCCACACAAAACCTGCGTGCGGATGTTGGAAATAGTTTATTTGCCAAATGCTGGAAGAAACCACAATGTCCTTCAGTAGATGAATGGATAAATAAAATGTTGTACTTTCAAATCACAAAATATTATTCAGTACTAAAAAGAAATGAGCTATCAAGCTATGAAGAGATGTTCAATGTAAATGCCTATTACTAAGTGAAAGAAGTCAATCTCTAAAGGCTACATACTGTATGATTCCAACCGTATGACATTCTAGAAAGAGTAAAACAATGGAGACAGTGAAAGATCAGTGGTTGCCAGAAGCTGGGGTTGGAGAGAGGGAAAGAAGGTGAACAGGTATTCTATATGATACTTAATGATGGATCCAAGTCATTATACATTTGCCCAAACCCATAAATGTGCAACACTAAGAGTGAACCCTAGAGTAAATTATAAACTTTGGTTGATAATGATGTACCAATGCAGGCTTATCACGTGTTAACAGTTGTACCATACTGGTGGGGGATGTTGATAATGGAGGAGGCTCTGAATATCAAGGGATACATACGAACAACTGCTCTACCTTCCTCTCAATTTTGCCATGAACTTAAACTGCTCTAAAAAAATAAAATCTTTATTAAAAAAAATACACAGGATGGGATTATTAGCACGTTAAACATTGCAAAACTAAATCTGAAAGCATAATGATAGAAATTATCCAAAATAAACTACAGGGAGAAAATCCAAAAATTTAAAAGGAACACAAAAAAGCAATGAATCCAATTAAAAATGGATAAAGGACTGGAATAGATATTTCTCCAAAGATGATCTATAAATGACCAACAAACATAAGAAAAGTTGCTCAACATCATGAATCTTCATTCAAATACAAATCAAAATATCTCCATGAGATTATCACCTCATACTATATTCACAACAATATGGATATGTTTATTTGTTTATTAATGCTACTGTACTGTATACTTAAACATGGTTACAATGGTAAATTATACATTATATGTTTTTTACCATCAAAAGAAAAAAACCATGTCATATAAATAAATGAATAAATGAAGGGAAAAAATGAAATCAAGTTGTTTTTAGATGTACAAAACCTGGAAGAATTCATCCCCAGTATGGGCATAACCCAGAGACAGTACAGGCTTGGTTCTAGACCACTGTAATAAAGGGAAGACTGAGATAAAGCAAGTCGTATGAAGTTTTTGGTTTCCCAGTGCATATAGTGGCAACCCACTCCAGTACTCTTGCCTGGAAAATCCCATGGACAGAGGAGCCCCTTAGGCTTCAGTCCATGCGGTCGCTGCGTGTCGGACACGACTCAGCAGCTTCATTTTCACTTGTCACTTTCATGTACTGGAGAAGGAAATGGCAACCGACTCCAGTGTTCTTGCCTAGAGAATCTCAGGGACAGGGAGCCTGGTGGGCTGCCGTCTACAGGGTCGCACAGAGTCGGACACGACTGAAGCGACTCAGCAGCAGCAGTGCATATAAAATTCTGTTTACACTGTAGTCTTTTAAGTGTGATAGCACAGTGTACATGCCTTAATTTAAAACTAATTGGCAACAGCAAACTAGCTCAACACAAGGTTGCCACATACCTTCAATCTGTAAAAAATGCAGTATTTACAAAGTACAATGAGGCGTAGCACAGTAAAACAAGGTATGTCTGTATACCCACAATTGCAGGAAATGTTAAAGGTTATCTTTCAGACAAGAACAAAATGATATTTTAGGTAAAATATATAAGATTCTTATTAGTTAAATCTTTTAAATAATAACAGACTTCTTTAACAAAAATAACAGTGTATTTATATGTAAAAGTAAAATGTATAACAATAGTATAAAGGTTGGATGAGAGAAATGGAAGTACACTACTCTAAGATTCTTATATTAAAATTTTTATATTATATTGAAATAGTATAATATCATTTAAAGGTAGAATGTGAAAAATTAAGAGATATACAACTATAAATCCTAGTGTGTGCATGCACAGTCTCTTCAGTTGTGTCCAGCTCTTTGCAACCCCATGGGTTACAGCCTGCCAGGCTCCTCTATCCATGGAATTTCCCAGGCAAGATGGAGTGAGTTGCCATTTCCTACTCCATGGGATTGAATCTGAGTCTCATGCACTAGCAGGTGGATTCTTTACCACTGAGCCACATGGGAAGCCCTATAAATTCTAGAACAACCAATAAAATAACAAAAATGTCATAGCTTACAGGCCAACAAAGGAGATGCACTAGAATCATAAAAATATAAAAGTAATTCAAAAAAAGTATAAAAAGAGAAAAAAGAGAACTAAGAAGAAATGGGACAAACAGCAAGATAATATATCAAATCCTACCAATAATCACGTTAAAAGTAAATAGTCTAAACACCCAATTAAAAGGAAGAGATTGTCAGATTTGATAAAAATTGTAGGATTTGACTTAACTACACACTGCTGACAAGAAATTCACTTTAAATGCAAAGAAACAGATAAAAAATACAAGAAATGCAAAATATATGCTAGCACTAGTTAAAAGAAGGTTGGAATAGCTATATTAATATCAGACAATGTAGATTTCAGGGCAAATAAACTATTAGAGATAAAGGTCATTTCATAATTACAGAGTCAATTAACTGAGAAGACATAACAATCCCAAACAAGTATGTATCTAATAAAAGAGCTTCAAAATACATGAAGCAAAGGCGTATGGAACTGCAAAGAAGATACAATAAATCCACAGTTAAGGCAGAGATTTTTAATACCCTCTTCTCAACTATTGATAGAAAAACCAGGCATAAATATGGCAAAGATATAGACCTGATCAACATCCTCATGAAATTAAAAGATGCTTGCTCCTTGTAAGAAAAGCAATGACAAACCTAGACAGTCTACTAAAAGGCAGAGACATTACTTTGTCTACAAAGATCCATACAGTCAACGCTATGGTTTTTCCAGTAGTCATGTATGGATGTAAGAGCTGGACAATAAAAACAGCTCAGCACAGAAGAATTGATGCCTTTGAACTGTGTGCTGGAGAAGACTCTTGAGAGCCCCTTGGACAGCAAGGAGATCAAATCAATCAATCCTGAAGGAAATCACCCTGAATATTCATTAGAAGCACTAATGCTGTTGAGTATATTTTCAAGTGCTTATTAGCCATTTATATATTATTTCCTTAGGAGAAATGTCTATTTTAATCCTTTGTCTACTTTTTAATTGGGTTATCTTTTTATTACTGAGTTATGAGTCCCTTTATATATGCTGACTACAAGCTTCTCATCAGATATATGATTTGCAAATAATTTCTCCCATCTTTAGTTGTTTTTTCACCTTCTTTATAGTTTTTAATTTTGATGAAGTCCAACTTATCAATGTTCTCTTTCATTGTTCGTTGGACAATTGAGTTATGACAAATGCACCAAAGTTTGCAGTGGAGAAAGAATAACTTCAGCAAGAGGATATCCATATACAAAAAAACCACTTCACACTACATGTGAGATGAACTCAAACTGGATCACAGACTTAAATGTAAAACCTACAATGATAATCTTTCTAGAAGAAAACAACAACAAATTTTTGTGACCCTGAGTTAGACAATGATTTCTTAACTATGACACCAAAAGTACAATCTCTTTAGTCATTTAAGAAATGTAAACTAAAACCACAATGAGGTACCACTACATACCTATTCAAATGGCTAAAATGAAAAAGACCGATCACACTAAGTGTTGGCAATGATGTAAGGGAACTTGAACTCTCTTACACTGCTGGTGGCAACATAAAGTGGTACAACTACTTTAGAAAACCAGTGGACAGTTTCTTTAAAAAACTGAAATATATACCTACCATGATGATCCAGTCCACTCTCAGGTATTCACCCAAGAGAAAGGTAACAGATTCCCAAAGACTTGCACATGAATGTTCACTGCAGCTTTATCTGTATAAGCCCCAAACTGGAAGCAACCCAAATATCCACCAACCTTTGATTGTACAAACAAATTGTGGTATATCCAAACAGTGGAACACTATAAGAAAAAGGAATAAATGCTTGATACCACCACAACAAAGACAAATCTTCGAAATAATTATTCTGAGTAAAAGGAGGTAGGCCAAGACTTCCCTAGTGGTACAGTGAATAGCAGTCTGCCTGCCAATGCAGGGGACAGGGGTTCAATCCCTGGTCCAGGAAGATTCCAACTGCAGCAGAGCAACTAAACCCATGAGCCTATGCTCTAGAGCCTGTGAGATGCAACTACTGAGCCCGGGTGCGGCAGCTACTGAAGCCCTTGCACTGACAGCCTGCGTTCCACAACAAGAGAAGCCACTCCAATGAGAAGTCCTCACACTGCAACTCGAGAGTAGTCCCCACTCTCTGCAACTAGAGAAAGCCCATGCACAGCAGTGATGACCCAGTGCAACCCCCACAAAATAAAATTAATCAATTTTTTAAAAAAGGAACTGGGCCAATCCCACTCCTAGGTATATATCCAGAGAAAATCATAATTTGAAAGGATGCATGCACTCTTGATGTTTATTGCAGCACTATTTAAAACAGTCAGGACATGGAAGCAATCCCGATGTCCACTGACAGAGGACTGGATAAAGAAGATGTGATACATATATACAATGAAATATTACTCAACCATAAAAGGAACAGAATAGTGCCATTTGCAGAGATGTAGATGGATCTAGAGATTGTCACACAACGAGAAGTCAGTCAGAAAAAAACAAATATTGCATAATATTGCTTATATGTGTAATCTAGAAAAATGACAGATGAACTTATGTGCAAAGCAGAAATACTAATGAGACCCTATCGTATAGCACAGGGAACTCTACTCAGTGCTCTGTGGTGACCTAAATGGGAAGGAAATCCATAAAAGAGGGGATATATGTATATGTATGACTGATTCACTGTGTTATACAGCAAGAAACTAACACAACATTGTAGAGCAATTATACTCCAATAAAATTTATTTAAAATAAAAGGAGCTAGGCACAAGAGTACCTGTTGCAGAACTCCAGAAAATGCAAACTAATCTGCAGTGACACAAAGCAAACAAGTAGTTGCCTGAGGAAGAGGGGGCTGTGCAGGTAAGAGGTACTACCAAGAGCAGGAGGAAACTTTTGAGGATGATAGATATGTTCACTGTCTTGACTATGATAGTCATTTCATGTGTGTGTCTATGTACGTGTGAAATTTTATATGTGTAGTTTACTGAACATCAATTCTACTTCTTTAAAAAAAAACACCTTCTAGTAGAGAGCAAAAAACACCTTCTAGTTGCACAATGAGAAAACTGTCAGAAAACCTAATTTAAGAGTTTTGTTAAGAAATACAACTATTCGGGACTTCCCTCATGGTTCAGTGGTAAAGAATCCGCCTTGCAATGCAGAGAACACAGATTCACTCCCTGGTTGGCAAACTAAGATCCCACATGCCACCAAGCAACTAAGCCTGTGCACTGCAACTACTGAGCGCGTGCCACAATGAGAGAACCTGTGCACCTCAACGAAAGACTCTGCATGTCACAACCATGGTCTGACATAGCCAAATAAGCAAATATTTTTTAAAAAGCAATATAATTCAAGACTAGAACTTATAGATGTATGCTGATAATGTCAGTTGCTAAAAATGACTTTGAAACAAATGAGCTGCTATTTTCTGAACAGTAGTATGAGGCCAGTTTACACAGCTCTTCGATAAAGCATGGTCTGCTGAAAATTCTGGGCTTCCATCCATTTGTAGCAGCCTGTTTACTCCAGGGGAATTCTGGGCTTCCTTTGTTAGATTAGTACAGGTATATACTAAAAACCAGGAAGCTGTCCTACAAAGGCTCAAAGATCAGGCACTGGAAAAGTACAAGAAACTTGATGTGTGACTGAGTTCATCCAGATTCTGTCACCTCCAGTAGAGGTGACTAGTCCACTCTAAACAAGGATTTTCTTAGAACTGTTCAGCACACTTGCCATTCTTCCTTGAGCTATAAGTCTACTAGGAGTATTCCTCAAACAGTCTAGAACATAAAAATAGCTTTTATGGTATGTTGTTGTTGTCATGTCTGACTCTTTGGGACCCCATGAACTGTGGCATGCCAGGCTCCCCTGTCCTTCACTGTCTCCCACTGAGTTGGTGATGCTATCTAACCACATCATCCTCTGCCGACCCTTCTCATCCTGCCCTCAGTATTTCCCAGCATCAGGGTCTTTTCCAGTGAGTCAGCTCTGTGCCTAAGGTGATCAAAGTTTTGGAGCTTTAGCTTCAGCATCAGTCCTTCCAATGAATATTCAGGGTTGATTTCCTTTAGGATGGACTTAAGTTTGGACTTTAGGTTTGATCTCCTTGCTGTCCAATGGACACTACTCAAGAGTTTTCTTCACACCAGAGTTCAAAAGCATCAACTCTTCAGCGCTCAGCCTTCTTTATGGTCCAACTCTCACATCTGTACATGACTACTGGAAAAAGCATAGTTTTGACTATACGGACCTTTGTCGGCAAAGTGATATCTCTGCTTTTTAATATACTGGCTAAGTTTGTTGTAGCTTTCCTTTCAAAGAGCAAGTGTCTTTTAATTTCATGGCTTCAGTCACTGTCTGCAGTGATTTTGGAGCACAAGAAAATAAAATCTGTCACTGCTTCTACTTTTTCCCCATCTATTTGCCATAAAGTGATAGGACTGAATGTCACATTAGGTTTTCAAATGATGCCTGTTAAGCCAGCTTTTTGACTTTACCTCTTTCACCCTCATCAAGAAGCTCTAAAGAGCTTCCTTCACTTTCTGGAAAGAGGAAAGAAGTTTCTTGTCACTTTCTGCCATTAGAGTGGTATCATCTCCATATCTGATTTTGATTTCTCCTGGCAATCTTGATTCCAGCTTGTGATTCATCCAGCCTGGCATTTCACATGATGTACTCTGCACAGAAGTTATATAAGCAGAGTGATGATATATAATCTTGATATATATTCCTTTCCCAGTTTTGAACCAGTCAGTTGTTTCATGTCAAGTTCTAACTGCTGCCTTTTGACTCACATACAGGTTTCTCAGGAGACAGGTAAGGTGGTCTGGTATTTCCATCTCTTTAAGAATTTTCCACAGTATGTTGTGATCCACACAGTTAAAGGCTTTAGTGTAGCCCAAAAAGCAACAGTACAAATTCCTCTGGAATTCCCTTGCCTTCTCCAACGAATGTTGGCAATTTGATCTCTGATTCCTCTGCCTTTTCTAAATCAGCTTATATCTGGAAGTTCTCAGTTCACCTATCGCTGAAGCCTAGCTTAAAGGATTTTGACCATAACCTTGCTAGCATGTAACATGAGCATAATTGTACAGTAATTTGAACATTCTTTGGCACTGCCCTTCTTTGGGATTGGAATCAAAACTGATCTCTTCCAGTCCTGTGGCCACTAATGTGTTTTCCAAAGTTGCTGACATACTGAGTACAGCACTTTAACAGCATCATCTTCTAGGATTTTACATAGCTCAGCTGGAATTCTATCACCTCTGCTAGCTTTGTTCATAGTAATGCTTCCTAAGGCCCACCTGACTTCACACTATAGGATGTCTGGCTCTAGGTGAGTGACTACACCATCATGGTTTTCAGGTCATTAAGACCTTTATCGTATAGTTCTTTGTATATTTCTTCTGTGTATTCTTGCCACTGTTTCTTAATCTCTTCTGCTTCTGTTAGGTTGCTTCTGTCCTCGCTATCATGCCCATCCTTATATAAAGTTTTCTCCTGATACCTCCAATTTTCTTGAAGAGATCTCTAGTTTTTCCCATTCTATTGTTTTCTTCTATTTCTTTGCATTGTTTAAGGAGGACTTCTTATCTCTCCTTGCTATTCTCTGGAATTCTGCATTCAGTTGGATATATCTTTTCCTTTCTCCTCTGCCTTTTGTGTTCCTTCTTTCCTCAGCTATTTGTAAAGCCTCTTCAGACAACCGCTTTGTCTTTGTCCATTTCTTTTTTTTGGTAATGGTTTTGGTCATTGTCTCCTGTACAATGTTATGAACCTCCATCGATAGTTCTTCAGGCACTGTCTACCAGAATCTATTCGATCCTCCACTGTACTATCATAAGGGATTGATTTAGGTCACACCTGAATGGCCTTGTGGTTTTTCCTACTTTCTTCAATTTAAGCCTGAATTTTGCAATAAGAAACTGATGATCTGAGTCACAGTCTGCTCCAGGGCTTCTTTTTGCTAACTGTATACAGCCTCTCCATCTTTGGCTGCAAAGAATATAATCAATTTGATTTTGATATTGATGATCTGGGATAGCAACCCCTGGTGGCTCAGATGGTAAAGAATCTGCCTACAATGCAGGAGGCTCAGGTACAATCTCTAGGTTGGGAAGATTCCCTGGAGAAGAGCATGGCAACCCACTCCAGTATTCTTGCCTGGAGAATTCCATGGACAGGAACCTGGCAGGATACAGTCCATGGGGCCCCACAGAGTCAAACATGACTGCACGGAGACCATCTGGTGATGTCTATGTGCAGAGTCATCTCTTGTGTTGTTGGAAAGGGTGTTTGCTATGACCAGTGTGTTCTCTTGACAAAACTGTTAGGCTTTGTCCTGCTTCATTTTGTACTCCAAAGCCAAACTTGCCTGTTACTCCAGGTTTATCTCTTGACTTCTTACTTTTGCATTCCCATCTCCTATGATGAAAAGGACATCTTTGTTTGGTATTAGTTCTAGAAGGTGTTGTAGGTCTTCAAAGAATCAGTCAACTAGCTTCTGTGGCATTAGTGGTTGGGGCACAGATTTGGATTACTGTGATATTGAATGGTTTACTCTGTAAATGAACCAAGGTCATTCTGGGGTTTTTGAGGCTGCACTCAAGTTCTGCATTTTGTACTCTTTTGTTGACCATGAGGGCTACTCCATTTCTTCTAATGGATTTTTGCCCACAGCAGTAGATATATTCGCCATTTCCTCTCCATTTTAGTTAACTGATTCCCAAGATGTCGATGTTCACTCTTGCCATCTCCTGCTTGACTACGTCCACTTTACCTTGACTGATGGTCCTAACATGCCAGGTCCTTATGCAATACCGTTCTTTACAACACTGGGTTTTACTGCCACCACCAAACACATCTGCAACTGAGCATTGTTTCTGCTTTGGCCCAGTCGCTCCATTCTTTCTGGAGCTATTAGTAATTGTCCTCGGTTCTTCTCCAGTAGCATACTGGACACCTTCTGGCCTTGGGGGGCTCATCTTCCAGTGTCATATCTTGTTGCCTTTTCATACTGTTCATGGGGTTCTTGCAGCAAGAATACTAGCCTCCTCCAATGGACCACATTTTGTCAGAACTCTTCACTATGACCTGTCTGTCTTGGGTGGCCCTGTATGACATGGCTCATAGCTTCACTGCGTTACATAGCCCCTTCACCACGACAAGGCTGTGATCCATGAAAGGGATCACAAACTCAAATGCAATATAAAGTTGGAACAAGGTAGAAGTAAGAAATCTCAATATTCCAACTTGTGTAGAGAGATGTTTTATTCCCAGTAAGGATCAAGATATAAAGGCACATCAGGCAGTGTACTAGGAACATGAGAAAGGTAATGTGGAGAAGAGCCACATATATAAGTAAGCACACATACTTATTCACACCTGAATTTTCTTTTTTTGGCTGTGCTGGACAGCATGCAAGATCTTACTTCCCTAACCAGGTATTGAACCCATGCTCACTACAGTAGACGCGTAGATCCTAACCACTAGACTGCCAGGGAATTCCCCACAATTAACTTCAAAATATACATCAATTTGCTCTCTTAAAATATTATGTATGATATAAGTAAGAGAATAAAAGGAAGAGATTTAAAAAGTATAAAAATTAAAATATGAGCCTAGGATCATAGATGCCCTTTGCCAAGGCTCTATTTACATAAAGATCTTTTCCCAAAGAGAGCCAGTTTAAAGAAGTAAATGTTTTGAGGACATTCATATTTGATTAGTTCAATAACTCCTGAGCTGGTAAAAAATGCAAATGTGAAAAGATGTTTTACAGATGAGAAATCGAACTGAGGTTTTCAATTGTTGCTGTTGTTTAGTTGTGTCTGACTGTTTTGCAACCCCCATGGACTGTAGCCCACCAGGCTCCTCTGTCCATAGGATTTCTCAGGCAAGAATACTGGAGCGGGTTGCCATCTCCTTCTCCAGGGCATCTTCCCCACCCAGGAATCAAATCCTCATTTCCTGCATTGGCAGGCAAACTCTTTACCACTGAGCCACCAGGGAAGAGTCAGGTTTTCAAGAGTGAAACTTAAATGGAGCCAAGTGAATAATAACAGAACGGTTTAGTTACTGGTATAATTCTCCATAGGCTTCCCAGGTGGCAGAAGTGGTAAAGAACCCAACTGCCAACGCAGGAGACATGAGACACTGGCTCGATCCCTGGGTCAGGAAGATCCCTTGGAAGAGGGCACGGCAACCCACTCCAGTATTCTTGCCTGGAGAATCCCATGGACAGGGGTGCCTGGCGGGCTACAATCCACAGGGTCACAAAGAATCAGACACGACTCAAGTGACTTAGTGCACACACACATAATTCTCTATACCATTTATTCTCTATACCTATAAACTAAGAGCTAAGGAAACATGTCAGCATTGTTTCTCAAACGTGGGTAACAGGAAAATTACTTGAAATTGTTGGTAACGGGACAATACTAGCAGTGATGGAATCAGCCCTTTCCCCTTCTTCTGCCCTAGTTAGTCCTCGCCTCACAGTCAAATATTTTAAGAGTCTAGCCTTTTCCTCTCTGATCTCCTCTCCCCTCCAACATGGCTTTTAAGACCCATCAATCACTCCACAAAACAACTCTCTCTAAGGTCATTGGTTGCCTACAGGTTAATCCATCTAGCATTTACATTCTCAACAGGGGCGACATTATACCCACAGCAGCAAAAACTGATTCAAGGGAGCAAAATACCTTAGACGTTAAAATAGTTTGTGGCCCTTGAAAAGGTCATAGTACATAAGCAGATATATACCATGTCTATTTCTTACTCTAGAAGAAGGCATTGTCCATTTCTTATTCTATGCCTTCTCCCTAGGTGACTTTTTGCATACCATCTGCTTCTGTGACCACCCCTATCATCTGTAACTCATTAAGCTCCAGCTCCGGCATAGACCATTCTGCTGAGATTTAAACCTATTTAATTGCTTGCCAGTTTGGCATTCCACTTGAGTGTCTCAAAGGTATTTATCTGGGAAAAGGATCCATAGCTCTAGTTAGATTCTCAAGTTAAGAACTACTGCCACACAGTAGTTTCAGAAAGGATCATAACAATAAAAAATGGCAAAACCAACTTTAAAAGTTGATGAAACCAATTACTTTATAAACCTCTCAAATGTCTTTAAAGCTTCTTGCATAAATATACTTCTTAGCTAATACACAATAGAAATTTAACTAGGTTGGAAATCAAGATGTCAACATACGGGTTTTTCCCAGGGCACTGACGTGAATACAATTACAGTGGTTCTCGGGTCATGCTAAACCCAATGTCAAACTTTCAGTAAAAGAGAGTAAGAATATAAAACTCTGCAAACTGATTTGTCAACTTGCTACACTGAGTGTGTGCACAAGTAGATGGCAATATTTACATTTGGAAAGAATCCTGAAGAGAAAGCGGTATCGTAGGCAAAGTATGCTAAAAATACATTCTTATAATTACAACAACTCAAAAATTCTTGTTAGTCATCTTTCATATAAGGTCACGCCACTAATCCTTTACAAAGTTAAACTTTGTAATAGATAGAGATCTAGAACTAAAATTGAAGACTTTTTGGCTCTATGAATTCATACTTCTTGAGCAATCACAGAAATCTGCCAACACTAACACTGTCAAATAAAGGAAACTCTGCATTCAAGAATAAGAAGTAGCTTTATTTCAGGAGTTAAAAGAGGTGTCTGCTAGAAAAATAACTTCTTAAGGAGATGAAAGAAATCTTCCTCTTCGGTACAACAGGATTAAGGTCTAATCTAGCACAGTCTAAATCTCTGCCTGCCAATCCTGTTTTCCTGTTCAACCTTTTTCTCTCGTTCTTGATTCTGACAATATTCTTCCTTAGTGATTTCTGAAATCATTACTAAAAATAATGTAATATTTCCTAATGGATGCTCTATCTGAATTTCCTTTAAGGCACTTCAAATCCAATTTGCCCCAAACTAAACTTATCTTCTCCACCTCTACCTCCTTGCTGGAAAATCTGTTTCAAAGCAGCTCATTAGGTAAATGGGCTAAGGGTGGCCTAAGCCATAAACCTGGAACTTATCTTTGAATTCTCCTCTAGCAGTATCTTATCAATTCTATGTCTTTTGCTCTTAAAACTGCCTCGTCACTGCCTCCCTGGCCCTGGCTTATAACTTATTGAAGTTACAGACTTCAAAGCAGTTAGGTGATGGAACTGAATAAATTTGGAATTGAATCCCATTCTGCCACTGTTAAGTATGATCTTTATCTTAGATAACTTAGTTAACCTCTTTGGGGCTCATTTTCTCATCTGTAAAATAAAAATAATAATAATCTCCTAACATCTAGTCTTAGCCATTTTACCCATTCCTCACAATGTATCTAAGTGGCTCCTGTTTTCAGGATAAAATCCAAATTCCTTCTTATACAAAATTCTTTATAATCTTTCCTCATTTTATAAGGCTTACCTCTTGCCATTCTATTAGCTCTGATCACATCCAGCTCAGAAGTGTCACATTCTTTCGTGTTACTGCTTTTACAGTGTTAGTCTTTCTGCCTGGAATCCCTATCTACTCTTGGTCCATCCGGTTCCAGTTGTGTTTCATACACTTCTGACCCTTCACAGCTCAGCCCAGGAAGTCTTCCCTGTACTGCTATACCGGGACCCCAATTTTGAGTTCAAAACAGTTTCTGTGCTCTCATACCTTCTTGTAATTTTTTCCTTCTACTGACATTAGAAGAAAAATTTTACTTTACTAATATTTTACTTGATATTTTTATGTTTATGTTGATTAAAGAAATTAGTCTGTAATATTGCTATCTTTTAATATCCAAGACAGGTTGATTTTAAGGTTATACTGGCTTCTATAATTATTTCGCAAGTATTCCTGTTTTTCATGGAATATTTTATGTAAAACTTAGTGCTATTTTTTCCCTTAAATATTTGGTAACTAACATTTATTGAGCATGTACCACATGCCAGATTCTACACTAAGTTCATTTGCCATGTTACCTCATTTAATCCTCACAGCAACTTTTTGAGGTGTATATTCCTCTGATACCTGTTTCATAGAGAAGAAACGAGGGCTAATAGAAAGTAACTTTCCCAAAGTCAAGAAGCTCGTGGGCAGCAGAGCTAGGACTTGAACACATATCTCCCCAGGTTCTTAATCACATGCTATATTGTCTTGTAATACTTAACATATCACACTATAATTATTCATTTATTTGCCTCTCCATTAGTCAGTGGAATCTATCTACTAAGATCCTTGAAGGATGGGATCACCCATATTTTGTATGCTTTAAATCTAGCATCATGTCTACCAATTAATAGATGCTCAATAAATAGCTGCTAAATGAATAAATGAAGACATATCATTTGATTCTCGTAACAACTGGGTGAGATAAAGTGGTTACTATCAATTCCTATGTAGAAAGTAGGTATATGTTTATTTTAAAATGCTGCTAAAGTGGTTTTTGTCTTCAAGTTAAAACAAATAACCCCCATGTAAAGAAGGGCATACATTTCTTCAACAAGTTAAAAGCAAAAAATAATTTTATATCATTTGCAAACTGTCATTGACAATAGATTTAATGTTCTGATACCATCTGTAAGACAGAGACCTTCATATTTCTTCTGGGTTCAAGAGTATAAATCCAACAAGAAAAAGATTATCCAGTGAGAAAATGGCAATAAAACAAAAGCCTTAAGCAGAAAAGCTTTCAAAGAAGGTCAGCAGAATAGTAAAGAATTCCCCACTGACTACACCATGTGGTAGGCATGTCATAAGAAGATTTAAGGTAGACATAAAATACCCACAGCAGAGATGTCTTGGCTTCAATTAGATGAACTAAAATTTCTATTCTGTGTTTTGCCTGATGAGTTGGTAAAAATGCTTATATATGGGCACCACAGAATTCATATTTTTTTATTTTTGATGGAGATCAGATCATAATTATGGCAAAATGACTAAATTATAGTATGACAAATCTGGCCTATATATAAGAATGGACTTCCTGAGAGCCAATGTCCTTAGATTCTGAAACTATTATCCAGGGAATTACATAATTACAGTCCCAAAGAACATTAAGAAGAGAAAATATCCTTCAACTACTTAAACAGAACTCTGCCTAAAGGCTAGCCTGGCCAACTTCATAAGGATTTTTCCAAGCCTCTCTCTTTTAATCCCAATCCAAAACACACATACACACACACTGTTTTACTGCAGTAGTTTTTGCCAAGTCGCTTTTAGGACAACAGTATTATAACATGTCTCAAAAGGGAACAAAATGTGAGAATAAAAACATACCAAAGGAACACCTCACAGGAAAACCATTCTCACCAGTGGACTGCCACATAAAAATTTCAGAAGTCTTTCTAGTCTTTATAGCAAAAAAACAAGACAGTAATCTAGGGGACCCTTACTGCTTAGGCTCCCAGAGTCAAATATATAAATAATAAAAAATTGAAATGCAGAAAGAATAGAAAAAAATTATTTATTTCCCCCAGTGAAAGACAATTCTTAAACATCTTGTAATGCTTAATTTAATCATTGTGTTAATCATCATTGTTCTTGCAAAAAGCTTTGCTTCCATTGGGTCCATGGCTTGGGAGAAGTTCAGGGGTAGTTAAGAAGCTGTCCTGGGAAAGAAGGCAGATGCTTGGGCAGAAGCCCTAAGGTCAGGGGCTAATAGGTGAAGCAGTGCCCCTAACAGGCCACTAGGTCTTATTATAATTTCAATTAAAATTTATATTCATGAGAGAAATTAAGTCTATAAATGTTGCTTTCTATAAAGTCCTTGTCAGGTTGGTACTAAGATTATGCTGGCCTCTACAATTATTTGGGAAGTATTCACTATTTTCCATCCTCTAGAATAGCTTATATAAACCCTGGTGTTATTTTTCCCCTTAAATATTTGGGATCCCCTAATGCAGACATCAACCTAATTAGCATATTAAAAAGCAGAGACATTACTTTGCCAAAAAAGGTCCATCTAGTCAAGGCTATGGTTTTTCCAGTGGTCATGTATGGATGTGAGAGTTGGACTGTGAAGAAAGCTGAGCACCGAAGAATTGATGCTTTTGAACTTTGGTATTGGAGAAGACTTCTTTTTTGGAGAAGACTCCTGAGAGTCCCTTGAACAACAAGGAGATCCAACCAGTCCATCCTAAAGGAGATCAGCCCCGGGTTTTCATTGGAAGGACTGATGCTAAAGCTACAACTCCAATACTTCAGCCACCTCATGCCAAGAGTTGACTCACCAGAAAAGACCCTGATTCTGGGAGGGATTTGGGGCAGGAGGAGAAGGGGACAACAGAGGATGAGATGGCTGGATGGCATCACTGACTCGATGGATATGAGTTTCAGTAAACTCCAGAATTGGTGATTGACAGGGAGGTCTGGTGTGCTACGATTCATGGGGTCGCAAAGAGTTGGGACACAACTGAGCGACTGAACTCAACTGAACGCAGACATCTGAGCCTGTATCTAAAGGTGAGTTTTTCTTTTTGGTAAGATTTTTTTCAAAAGGTGACTTAATTTGTTTACAAAGTGATTTTTTTTTGTGTGGGGTTAGTCAGATTTCTATTTCTTCTTGCATTCATTTTGTTCTTTTTATGAGTTTGTCTATTTCATCAAAGTGTTCAAATTTTCTGTCTTCTTATTAACATTTAATGTTTCTAGGCTCTGTAGTATTGGCTTCTTTTTCATTCCTAATATTGGTAAATGATGCCTTTTTTCTTTTCAAGTAACAGTTTTAATTCTTCCTTTCTAATTTAATGTCTTTTATTTATTTCTCTTGCCTAACTGCTCAGGCTAGGATTTCCTATACTATGTTGAATAGAAGTGGCAAGAATAGGCATTCTTGTCTTGTTTCTGATACTAAAGGAAAAGCTTTCAGCTTTTCACCATGGAGTATGATGTCAGCTATGGACTTGTCACATATTATGTCAAGGTACATGTCCTCTATATTCACTTTGTTGAGAGCTTTTATCATGAATGAATGTTGAATTTTGCCAACTGCTTTTTCTGCATCTATTGAGATAATCACATGATCTTAATCATTCATTATGTTAATTTGGTGTATCATGTTGATTGATTTGTGGATCTGAACCACCCTTGCATCTCTAGAATAAATTCCACTTGATCCTGGTATGCAGTAGTTTCTTAGAAAAATGAACATCCTCTTACCATATAATCTAGCAAATGTACTCCTCATTATTTATTATTTACCCAAAGGAGCTGAAAATTTATGCCCACACAAAACCTACACATGGATGTTTAAAGCAGCTTTATTATAACTGCCAAATCTTGGGGAAAAAAAAAACAAGATATCCTTCAGGAAGTGAATGGACAAATAAACTATAGTATATCCAGATATTAGAGTATTATTTGTCCATATGTAAAATAGGATTATGATGTGTCAGTGTAGGTTTATAAGTTGTAACACATTCACCACTATGGTACAGGATATTGACAGTGGAGGAAGCAGTCCATGTGCAGGGGTAAGAAGTAAATGGGAACTTTCTGTTTAACTGTGCTATGAATCTAAAACTATTTCAAAAAAATAAGTCATTAAAAAAATATAACTCTTAACCATCTTTTAATATTGCAACCCAGATCAAAAATAGTTGCTTCCACTATGGATAAGAAGGTGAAACCACTGCCCGAGTCTTTCTAAAATCTAGCTTCCAAAATGATCTTATAATCATTTTGGTAATTTACAGCAGGTAATTTACAGCTCACAATGAGGATCAAAGCACTTACTTTTCAATTTTCTTCTTATGTTCTTTTTGCCTTTGTTGTTCTTTCACTTGTTCTCTTTCAATATCCATGAAAAGTCGTCTATACCTCAGGTATTGCTTTTGACGCTAAAGAAGAGAAGTAAAAATGTTTAAGACTCTGCTCTCAGACTTTCCAAGAAAGGAAAATATCCTTAAACTACTAGCTCAGTATGTTAGGACACAACAAATTGCTTCCAATCTCACATATACTGATGTCCAAAAGCCATTATCACTACATACCTCTTTCTTGTCTTCCTCTTGACTTACTCCAGACTGAAGTGCCAGGGGAGTTTGAAATTCAGTGTTCAATCTTGATTTATACTCATCACCAACCTGTTAGGAAGTCCAGTCACACAAAGTGACAAAACTGCCAAAAGCTAGACCTATGCACGCTTTTGATGATTTTATCTACTAATTCTTTCCTCCTGCAATCTTGAGCTCGACTAGATTTTAAAAGTTAAAAAAAAAAAAAAATATATATATATATATATATATAAGAATAAAATTTTAAGAAAGAATAAAGGGAATTAATCAAACAAAAGACTCAGATCAAAGACATGGATGAATTCATGACAAATCAAAATGTTCAGAAGCCTTCCAAAATGGTCACTTGAAATCATTCTATTATGACTGTGTGCTTGGGATCGAATATAGGATATAAAATTAGATCTCTTACTATCTCATATCTATAATAATTTTCAATTTGTACACATTCTTGATGGTGTGAATTTAGAGAATAAAAGCTCTAAAGAAAATATTATAGCAATCAGCTGTCATGGCAGGGAAGAAACTAGAACTTACTTTCTCCCAAAATACTAGGAAAGCCTGTTGACATAACTTAATATACTTACTTTGACATTATATGGCTGAAATTATGATCTCTTTTAGAAATACAAGTTTTAAATTACTTTGATCTTTTTAACTTAAAAGTCATCTATCAAAAAAAGTTATTTATCTGTCAGCAAAGTTGCAAGATACAAGATCAGTATGCAGAAATCAATTATATTTTTATGTACTTGCAACGAACAATTTGAAAATGAAATTAAAGGTAAAAATCCATATAATACACCATCAAAACAAACCTTATGAATAAGTTTAATAAAAGAAATAAATATAAATTGCATACACTGAAACCTAATTGAGTGAAAAGACATCTCTTGTTCATGAATCAGAAGACTTAATACTGTTAAGATGGCAAATGAGTCAACAGATTTAACGCAGTCTGCATCAACATTTAAGTTGATAGGACTTCCCTGGCAGTCCAATGGTTAATATTTCACCTTCTAGACTTCCCTGCTGGTCCAGTTAAGACTCCACCTGTCAAAGCAGTGTACACGAGTTTGATCCTTGGTCTAGGAATATTCCACATGCTGCAGGCTTAGTTGCCCATGCACCACAACTACTCAGCCCATGCTCTAGAGCCTGTGTGCCACAACTACCAAAGCCTGCACACCCTAGAGCTTGGGCTCTGCAACAAGAGAAGCCACGGCAATGAAAAGCCTGTACACCACAACTAGACAAAGCCTTCCTGCAGCATTGAAGATTCACCTTCCAATGGAGGAGATGGGGGTTCGATCCCTGTTCAGGGAGCTAAGATCTCACAGGCAAAACCAAAGCATAAGACAGAACCAATATTGAAAAAAAAAAACAACACCTCAATAAGGACTTCAAAAATGGTCCACATAAAAAAAAAAATCTTAAAAAAAAATTCAGTTTACTTCTCTGTAGAAGTTGACAAGGTAATCCTTAAATTCATACGAGTGAAAGTCGCTCAGTCGTGTCTGACTCTGCAACCCTGTAGACTATACAGTCCATGGAATTCTCCAGGCCAGGATACTGGATTAGGTAGCCTTTCCCTTCTCCAGGGGATCTTTTCAACCCAGGGATCGAACCCAGGTCTCCCGTATTGCAGGCGGATTCTTTACCAGATGGGCTTTACCCAGAATAGCTGAGATGATCTTGAAACAAAGTTGGAGAACTCACTCTTTTCAATTCAAAACTTATTACAAAGCTACACTAATCAACACAGTGTGGTACTAGCATAAGGACAGACCCACAGATCAGTGGAACAGAACTGGTAGTTCAGAAATACACTCATATTTACAATCAACTGATTTTTGACAAGAGTGATGAGAATTCAGTGGGTAAGAAGAGTCTTTTCAACAAATGATGTGGGGTCACCCTGGATACCCACATGCAGAAAAGAGTGAAACTGGACCCCTACCCAACACCATATATGAAGATTAATGCAAAGTGGATCACAGGCTTGTATGCAAGAGATATAAGATTCTTAGAGAAATATTAGGTGATGGTTTCTTAGATGTGATATCAAAAGCACAAGCCACAAAAAAGTAAATAATATGGACTCAATCAAAATTAAAAATGTCTGTGCTGCAAAAGAAAACACTGACAAAGTGAAAAGACAACCCACAGGATAGGAGAAAACATTTGCAAATCACAAAATAAATAAGGGTACTATGTGTAGAATATATTAAGAACTCACATAAGTTAATAATCAAAAGACAATAATCTAATTAGAAATTGGGCAGAGGATTTAATAGTTTTCTAAAGAAAATACACATATGGCCAACAAGCACATGAAAAGATGCTCATTATTAATCATCAAGAAAATGTAAACCAAAACCACAATGAGATATCATTGCACACCCATTAAGAAAGCTATAATTAAAAAGACAAAAGACAATAACAAGTGTTCGTGAGGATGTGGAAAAACAGAAACCTCATAATACTGCTGGTAAGAACGAAGAGCACTGTGCCACTTTGGAAACCAGTCTGGCAGTTCCTCCCCAAAGGTTAAGCATATGGATACCATCAGTCTCAGCAATTTCCTCCTACTTATACACCCAAGGAAAATGGAAACACATATCACAGAAAAACATATAAACGAATGTTCACAGCAGCACTATTCACTATTAGTAGTCAAGAAGTAGAAACAATCCAAATGCCTATCAACTGATGAATGCATAAATAAAATATGCTACATGCATACAATGGAATATTATCCAACGAATAGGAATGAAGCATTGCTACATGCTACAAGGTCTATGAACTTGGAAAACATTATGCTAAGTTAAAGAACTCTGTGATCCCTTTTATATAAAATGTCCAGAATAGGCAAGTCTAGAGAGATTTAAAAGTAGACTAGTGGTTACCTAGGGCTGGGGTTGGAGGTAAGGGGCAAAAGGGAATGAGTGGTTGCTAAAAGGTATGTGACTTCTGGGCAGTGATTAAATATTCTAGAAGTGACTATGCCAAAGTTTGCACAACATTCTGAATATAGTAAAAACACTGAGCTAGGCTTCATTATTTGACTACTCCTTATTTGTGAATTTGCCTATTCACCAAGATGTATGTTATCATAGAATTAATGCGTGCAGTGCTTGTGGTCACCTCCAGACATGAACAGAGCTGGGAAAAGTCTGAGTCATCAGATGGACATGTTGTCAGCTAAGGTCAAACACTGTGATGCTCTGCCTTCTTGTTTCATCCTGCAAACCGTAAACAAGTATCCTTTCATGTGTACATTGAGTCCAAAGCTGTTTGCATTTTTTGTGCTTTTTTTGTTGATTGTGCTATTTAAAACACCCCTCAAGCACAGTGCTCAAGTACTACCTAGTGTTTTTAGCATAAGAAGGTTGTGATGTGCCTTATAGAGAAAATACATCTATTAGATAAGCTTCATTCAGGAGTGAGCTATAGTGTTGTTGGCCCTGACTCCAACGTTAATGAATCAACAATACATTTTCATAAGGTGTCTAAACAGAAATTCACACAAAACAGTTAAGGAATGGTTCAGTATTGACTAAAATAAAATTCAATTGCAGTATTTACGGCAAATTTACAGAACATAACTATTATGAATAAAGGGAAGTGACTATATACCTCAATAAAGTTTGTTTGTTACAGATAAAAATCTAAAAACAATAGGTAGCAAAAGGTTAATGGTGGCTATCTCTGTAATTTGGGTCTTTTTTCCTTTTTATTTGTATTTACTTTTGCTGTAATAAAAATGAAATTATTTTTTCTGCTTTCATAAAAGTAAAAAAGGACTGCCCCAATGGTCCAGTGGTTAAGAATCCGCCTGCCAATGCAGGAGACACAGGTTTGATCCCTGGTCCAGGAAGATTCCACATGCTATGGAGCAGCTAAGCCTGTGCATCTCAACCACTGAAGCCCACGCCCCTAGAGCCTGGGCACCACAACAGGAGAAGCCACCGCAACGAGAAGCCAGCACGCCAAGCTCCAGAGAGCCCGCACGCGGCAATGAAGACCCAGTATAGCCAAAAATAGGTACAGGAAAAAAGACTGTTATAAAGTAAGAAAAATCGGACTTCCAGCACTGGCCAAGGAGTAAGCTGTAGCTTACTGAGCCTCTAGCTCTCTCTCATTGATTCTAAGTAAAAATTGTAGGAACTGTGGCTGTAAGTATATGGGTGTGGTACCCTGAAGAGGGGTGAGTATGGAATGCTACTCAACACTCCATAATAACCTAAATGGGAAAAAGAATCTAAAAAAGAATGCAGATATGTGTATGCATGACTGAGTCACTTTGTTGTACACCTGAAACTAATACAACATTGTAAATCAACTATAATCCAGTAAAAATTAATTTTAAAGAGAGAAGAGTGAGTTAGAAAAGTGCATTCCTTAATTCTATGTATGAAATGGCACACCCCCCCGAATCACCCCTGAGCTGTGCTGCCTGGGATGGACTTAATGGAGTATAAAGAAGGCTCTGAGAAATGAACTAACATTGGAGCTGCTGTTCACAGAAAATGAGAGAGAACTTGGAGCCTGAACTTAACCAGGTCAACTGCCTGCTAGAACAAAAAAAGGAACGTTCTTCGGAGGATTTTAATAAGAAATCAGTCTCACAATATAATGTTCAAAACTGGACCCAGAAGAAAACATGGAAAGTGAATCCAGAATATGGATCCAAAGAAAAACAACTCTGGGATGGGACATTCCTGGTGGTACAGTGGATAAGACTTCACACTTCCAATGCAGGGAGCCTGGGTGCGATACCTGGTCAGGGAACTAAGATCTCATGTGCCATACAGTCCAAAAAAAAAAAGGATGATTCTTCCTCTGAGATTAGTAGAAACAGGGAAGAATGGCAAAAGAGGAAATGGTCAAGGGAGTTATTGAATGATGGCCCCCTTTTTAATGAAAGTCAGAGATTATAGGGTTGCAGAAAGAACTTTATGGAATATTTAAGGTTTGGAATTATCAGTGTGGGCCATGTGTGAGGAAGCTAACAAGTAGCAATTAAGAAAAATGGTAAGCAGCACTGGGGATCTATTTGTGACTGAAAGACCCTAAGTATGAATGTGTATATCCATACCACTAAAGAGGGGTTTTTTTTACAATAAACCTGGATTGTTTAGGGAGTCTGAAAGGTGAAAGGACTGACCTAGGGTTTTCAGGGCTGGTGTGACAGAAGAACAGGCAGAAGAGGTTCTGACTATTAAAGTGGCACCCTGAATCAAACAGTCAGGATTAGGTACCCCTCTTCTTGCTCAGTTAATGGCCTATCCATTCTCTGCCACTAATTACGTTGCTTTATAATTATTGCTTATTTGTCAGTCTCTCTTGTTCAGACGGTCTGAAATTTCCGTGCCAAGTCTTATTCACAGCTATATCTTTAATATTTAAAACCTAAACAATGGCTAACATCAAACTGGTGCTCAATAAACATTTGAATGACCAATTCTTTCTAAACAAATTTAGCAAGAGACAAGCAGGTACTAGGCACCATGCTAAAGGCTGTCCACACTCCAGTAAACAAAACAGGTATGCTATCTCTCTTCATAAAGCTTACAGACTGCTGGAAAACATGGAAATAAGTAATTACCAACTGTCTTGTGTATGGAGAAAGAAACAAACAGCATGCAGGGACAGAGGAAAAACACAAACAGGGAGGAGACCTAATCTTGATAATGTGGTCAGAGCAAAAGTTGAAGTTGAAATCCAAAGGATGAGAAGGGACCAGCTTCGCAAAGAAAAAAAAAGAAGACTCTCAAAAAGAGGAAAAAAAACAGGCAAAGGACCGCAAGTAGAAAGGGCTTGCAGAATATAGAAATGGTTATGCAGAATAAAACACAACAGCCTTCCTTTAGACCAACCTTAGGGACCCAACCCAAAATAATAAAGAAGCTGCAGTTTCGTCTGAAAAGCTCAGCCCAAGTCCTTCTTTCTGCCTTTCTTCCTTTTTTTCCTGCTCTCTTAAAAGGACCAAGGGAAAATTTCTCTTTATCTCTTTCATATATCCTAACAATGCTGGTTGCCTGAAGGCTCTGTTCCTAAAATAACAAAAACCCACGAGTTAGAAATTATGCAGACAGTGTAAAATTCTGATGGGAATAAACTAGACTTAAGTCATAGGGAAATCTCAGTAGGCCAGAGTACTGTGACATTTTCTTGGAAAACATAACCCTAACAAGTTCCAGCCTAAATGTCTTGGTGATCCTGCCTTATGCTCTACCAGGTTCCTGATGGGGATCTGGTCCTGGCTGTTGGGTCAAGATCCTCCTGACCCCGACCCTTCAGAAACCACTTACTTCTTTCCTTCTCATAAAAGAAGAGACACCAAAAATACAACTTTTATAAGAGAATACACATGTAAAAAATACAGTTCTTCCGATAGGCAACAAGTGTTTGACAATACCCTAGCCTTCAGTAATCTTAGGTCAGGATAGGTTTCACACACCATGAAATAAACCAAGAATCTGCTTTTTGCTCAGCCTTACTGTTCCCAGCTCAGTAGGTACCTATGACCCTGTCTAAATTCCACTCACACTCCACAGTCTGCTCTACCTGTTTTCTGCTGGAAGCCTCTCTCTGCTGCTTGGGTGCAAGATGCTGATGCCCATCCAGAAGCCAGTCTTCCTGCCATTTTTCAGCTGTTCCAACACATGGCTGCTGTATGGAACATAAGCTCTAAAAGATACAAAAGCGTTCACCAAATTGCATAAGCAGTGACATGATGTTGGTGAAAATACTTTAGGCTGCAGTGATAGCCCTGATGTAATCTAAACATGTCAGAAGAGTCTGATGCATTAGGGCATGAAAGCAGACATACACTTCTTGCCACTACTGTGGATCTTAACTGTATCTGCGAAGCAATCCTAAGTTTCTCTATTGGTAAAACAAGGAATAATGGCATTGATCTCCCAAGGTTATTTTGAGAGTTTAATGAGACAACGGATACAAAGTTCTAGAACCATTGTGGTTATGGTAAATGTTTAATGAATTTAAGCTGTTATTCATAATGATACTAATAACATTACTATTAATAAGAGATAACACTATCGTCATTGCTTGCTGGCAGCATAGCTCTGGCAAGCCCGTATCAAACTCTCACTAATTGACTTTCTGCTGCTTACTCTTCACTATACTAAGCTCTACCTTCTCTCTGGCAGAGACTGGATCCTAGATTTCATGAATGACACATTCACAGTGCTCCAGAAATAGCTCCTCTTTCCATCTCTCATCTGTCACACTATGCAAGGCCTGCCCCGTAGTTCCTGTGCTAAAAGAAAAGAAACCTTGAACAACTGTCCAAGAAGTAGCATCAGGCCAGGGCCCTGGCGAATGCTTCAGTGAAGAGGCCAGAACCAGTCTCAACTGGGCAGAACAGTCACAGAACAAGAGGACATTATACCTTTGCCCATTGTTATTGACCTTAACACTAAACCCCTGAAGCAGATATGACTTTGCCCTGCCAATCTGGAATTCAAACCTAAGGAATCTGCAGTCACTTACTCCCCACTATATTCTGTTCTACTTACTCTTGGGGAAGGGCTAGGTCTTGAACACTGGTGAGACATACCAACCACACTCCAGAAGCAATTCCTCTTCCAAGCTCCAATTTCTTGAAACATGAGGGTTGCATAACACACTTGCTCTAAAGGAACAACAAAACACAAAACTAATTGAGCAAAAATAATAGGTTATTATTTAATAACCTATTAAATAATAATAGTAGTTTAATAATAGTACTGTACACTTTAGTGACAACCCAAAATAATGACACTAGGGAAGGATAATTTAACAGGTGTGTGCGTGTATGTATTTAATATAAAATTTCCAAACATACCGAAAAGTAGGAAAAAAAACAGTATAAGGAATCCAAAGATACCCATCACCCAGTGTCAGCAATTAGCAATATCATGTTTTTTCATATATCTTTTCTCCCACATTTTTCCTAAGGTATTTGAAAGCAAATCCTAGATTATTCTGGTTTTTTCTTTTTCTTTTTTTGTAAGGGGTAACTTTTTATTCAACAACACATTTAGAATAAGATAAGGCAACAAGAAAATATCTTTATAAAGTTGCCAACATTTTCTCAGGTAAAGCCAGGAAACAAGCTTGTGTCATTTCCCTTAAGGACGTCTACTCAATGCCCCCGATAATTCCATGCACAAACAATAGAAGTGGTGAAGTCTGGGAAGTTTTGAGTGGCAAACAGCTTGTTTTGTTCTTCACCATAATTGGTCTGTAAACTGGATGTCTGGCTTTGATGTACTGCTTCAGCTGCCCAAGAGTAGAATTCCTTCAATGTAGAGAAGACTAAATGTTCAAAGCCAAATTTACTGAAGGACTTGAGTTTACTAAGAACTATTTATTGACAACCGATCAATATTATACAAGTAAAATCTATCTCTTATTTGGCCCAAATGACAGACATATGCTTTGTCACCTGGACTCTCTTTAGATCTGATACATTTTTAAATAACTGAAGACATTATACTCTTAGTCTAATGCCAGAAGCTTTAATTCTATGCAACCTACATACAAGCTAGCCTGACAAGCTCTAGCCCAAATCTTAAGTAATCTCAGTTCAGTTCAGTTCAGTTGCTCAGTCATGTCTGACTCTTTGCGACCCCATGGACTGTAACACGCCAGGTCTCCCTGTCCATCGCCAACTCCCGGAGTTTATTCAAACTCATGTCCATTGAGTCAGTGATTCCATCCAACCATCTCATCCTCTGTCATCCCCTTCTCCTCTTGCCTTCAATCTCGCCCAGCATCAGGGTCTTTTCAAATGAGTCAGCTCTTCAGATCAGGTGGCCAAAGTATTGGAGTTTCAGCTTNTGTGTGCGTGTATGTATTTAATATAAAATTTCCAAACATACCGAAAAGTAGGAAAAAAAACAGTATAAGGAATCCAAAGATACCCATCACCCAGTGTCAGCAATTAGCAATATCATGTTTTTTCATATATCTTTTCTCCCACATTTTTCCTAAGGTATTTGAAAGCAAATCCTAGATTATTCTGGTTTTTTCTTTTTCTTTTTTTGTAAGGGGTAACTTTTTATTCAACAACACATTTAGAATAAGATAAGGCAACAAGAAAATATCTTTATAAAGTTGCCAACATTTTCTCAGGTAAAGCCAGGAAACAAGCTTGTGTCATTTCCCTTAAGGACGTCTACTCAATGCCCCCGATAATTCCATGCACAAACAATAGAAGTGGTGAAGTCTGGGAAGTTTTGAGTGGCAAACAGCTTGTTTTGTTCTTCACCATAATTGGTCTGTAAACTGGATGTCTGGCTTTGATGTACTGCTTCAGCTGCCCAAGAGTAGAATTCCTTCAATGTAGAGAAGACTAAATGTTCAAAGCCAAATTTACTGAAGGACTTGAGTTTACTAAGAACTATTTATTGACAACCGATCAATATTATACAAGTAAAATCTATCTCTTATTTGGCCCAAATGACAGACATATGCTTTGTCACCTGGACTCTCTTTAGATCTGATACATTTTTAAATAACTGAAGACATTATACTCTTAGTCTAATGCCAGAAGCTTTAATTCTATGCAACCTACATACAAGCTAGCCTGACAAGCTCTAGCCCAAATCTTAAGTAATCTCAGTTCAGTTCAGTTCAGTTGCTCAGTCATGTCTGACTCTTTGCGACCCCATGGACTGTAACACGCCAGGTCTCCCTGTCCATCGCCAACTCCCGGAGTTTATTCAAACTCATGTCCATTGAGTCAGTGATTCCATCCAACCATCTCATCCTCTGTCATCCCCTTCTCCTCTTGCCTTCAATCTCGCCCAGCATCAGGGTCTTTTCAAATGAGTCAGCTCTTCAGATCAGGTGGCCAAAGTATTGGAGTTTCAGCTTCAGCAGCAGTTCTTCCAATGAACAAAAAGGACTGATCTCCTTTAGGATGGATTGGTTGGATCTCCTTGCAGTCCAAGGGACTCTCAAGAGTCTTCTCCAAAACCACAGTTCAAAAGCATCAATTTTTCGGTGCTCAGCTTTCTTTATAGTCCAACTCTCACATCCATACATGACCACTAGAAAAACCATAGCTTTGACTAGACAGACCTTTGTTGGTAAAGTAATGTCTCTGGTCTTTAATATGCTGTATAGGTTGGTCATAACTTTCCTTCCAAGGAGCAAGCGTCTTAATTTCATGGTTGCAGTCACCATCTGCAGTGACTTTTTTAGAAAGTAGACAGCGTGCCCACTGTCTTCTGCTCTCCTTGCCCTCTGGGGGGAGGGAGGTGGTCTTACATTTTAGGTTGAATATACTGATGACACCCCAGAGTCAATTCATCTTTCTTCTTGCACTCTAGATGACAGCTGCTTCAGAAATATGTTTAAAAGAAACAACACAGAAAACAAATTGTCTAACCAGGGCAACATTCTAACCTTAACACTCTGGGCTTCAGTGAGAATGCCAGGGAAATGGTACCACATAAGGGAATTCTGATACATTTTAGTTTGAACAGGGATGTTAAACTTTTAACCCAACTCTATAGATCTTACTTTTTAATCCCGAAACATTCACAGAACAGTCTGACAACCCCCTCAAATTTTAAGTAATTTAGAATCTGCTAATTCCCCTACATTGTTCATGTAAGAGCAATATACCTGTGGGAACAATGCCTCACCAAAAGTTATAGCATAATCTTAATAAATTAAAATAGTCTGATTCCGCAATAAGAATACAAGTGTGATTTATCAGCCTTCTGAATGACAGAACTGCTTTGATTGATACAGTTCACTAAACAAGGGTCTTACTCTGTATTTCACATTACCAGTTGTTGGAAATGTATAAAATCCAGTTACTTTATTTTCCATCTGTCTCTTTTTTTTTTGCAGGGTGGGGAGGAGAGGCACACCTCAGAGCATGTGAGATCTTAGTTCCCCAATCAAGGATTGAATTGCAGCCCTGCAGTGGAAGTGCAGAGTCTTAACCACTAGAATAGTGCTGTCACTCAGTCGTGTCCGACTCTGCGACCTCACGGACTGTAGCCCGCCAGGCTCCTCTGTGCATGGGTTTCTCCAGGCAAGAATACTGGAGTGGGTTGCTATTTCCTCTGCCAGGGAATCTTCCCAACCCAGGGATAGAACCCAGATCTCTCGCATTGCAGGCAGACTCTTTACAGTCTGAGCCACAATGGAAGCCCACTGGACCTCCAGGGAAGTCCCCCATCTGTATCTTTTTGATTGAGATCTACCTGATCTTTGATGAAGGCCTGGTCCTGATGTTTGCTGCTACTGCTAAGTCACTTCAGTTGTGTCCAACTCTGTGCGACCCCAGAGACAGCAGCCTACTAGGCTCCTCTGTCCCTGGGATTCTCCTGGCAAGAATGCTGGAGTGGGTTGCCATTTCTTTCTCCAATGCATGAAAGTCAAAAGTGAAAGTGAAGTCACTCAGTCACGCCCAACTCTTAGCGACCTCATGGACTAGAGCCTACCAGGCTCCTCTGTCCATGGGATTTTGATTAAGCTCTACCTGATCTCTGATGGAGGCCTGGTCCTGAAGTTTAGGAGGCAGATATTGATAACTTTCCAGAGAAAAGTCTTTTCTCCCTTTCTCATTCATCATATCATAATATGTCTCCTTGAAGCATACCTTCTAAAAGACAAAAAAAAAAAACACATATATTGTCAATTGTTCAATGGGAGTAACATGAAATAATAGAAACAATAGTCCAGGCTTTATTAGGAGCCTTACAGTAATTTTTTCAACTCCAGATAATGTGAAACAATATGTAATAAAACACAAACTACACTTCTTAAAATCTGAGAACAATCTTGACAAGTTCCAAACTAAGCCCAAATAATACAATTCCTCATGTTCTCTCCTTTTTCTACTCTACCTTGCCACTGATAAAGGCCTCATCTTCATGCCTGTGTAAAAGATCCTGATGGATATCCACAGGAAACACTTCTCCCCTGACTCCTACCTATCAACATTGATACTGCTGGCTTCAAATCTGCTCTCTAAAAAAGGACAAATATAAAGTAGCAGTTGTTCCAGTTAAGAAACACAAGGTAATCACCAATACTTTAGTTTGCAGTGAGAATTCAGAAGTTAACTGAGGCCATCATCTTAGAGAATAGGTTAAGACACTATACCTTATGCCACATAAGCCTAGCCACAGCCCTAAGTAATTACTTCCTGTTGATCCCTTTTTCCTCTTAGTCTAATCAATCTCCAGGGCTGGCCTTGGAACCTGGGTTAAAAATACTGTTGGACACTTGTGGTCTACTCTTTTTTCCCATCTTTCAGCTCTCAAAACAGACGACAGCTGTGAGAAATACTTTAGCTAACAAGGAAAGTTTTTTTAAAAAGTAGATTGTCCAGACAGGAGTAATATGCTGCTGCTAAGAATTTTAACATTAATAAGAATGCTGGACATGGGAGAAATCAATCAAGCAAGTTATCTTTTCCCCAACTATGACTCTCTAAATCAGTTGCAGTAGCTCTTGAAAATCCCACTACAAGCCTTAACGTGCTTATTTCTTTTTGTTGTTATCTTCTTTCCACTTTATTTTACCTGATCGCTGGGTAGAAAATCCTGGTCCTGGCATTCAGGTTGAATATTCTGGTCTTTGGGGAGAACACGTTGGTCTTTGGGTAAAACACACTGGTCTCTGGGTAGAAAATCCTGGTCCTGACATTTGGGTAGAAGATTCTGGTCTTTGGGGAGAACGTGCTCATCTGTAGGTAGAAAAGTCTGATTTTGGAGTGGAAAATCTTGCACTTCCAAGGCAATATCCCCATCTTCTAGTCCAACAGTCGTGTCTTTCGGCATACCACTCTTAGTTTTTGTCTTAATGGCCTGGGCTTTGGGCTCAACAGTGTGGCCTTCCAGGTTGATACGCTGGGTACTGAGTCTCGGCTCACAGCGCTGGGCTTCCCATTCAACATCGAGGACACCTGTCAAATCCCCCTGGGCTTCTGGAAGATAATCCTGGGTTTCTGGCAAAACATCCTGATGTAATTGCTTTACTTCTTCCTCTTCCATCACATCAAATAGTGGGGTTTTGAACTGTACTTTCTAAAAGTGAATAGAAACATTGAATATAGAATGCCAAGTAGCAGTAACACTCAGGTTTTCTATGAGATTCCTAAAATAATCTTAAAAGGATATGGTAGTCAAACCAAACCAAACATTTCTAAGATAAAATGCAAAATTACAGTCTTTGCTCAACTCAACAGAACCTGAATCTACAATCCCAAACCAGGCACAAGAATACCAACAGCTCAAGTCCAATCATAATTACTTTCATTTCTATTATACCATCTCCCTTCCCTCTGCTTTACCTGAACTCTGTTGAAAGGTATATCTTTGTCTTCAGGAAAGAGAGCCTCCTGGTCCCCCCAAGACAAATGCTTTTTCCCTTTCTTATCTATCTTAACAGATGAAGATTCCTCAGGTTCCTAAAGAACATACAAACAAAAATGGAAAAACAAACAAATGTTACAGGTAGAAACAAGAATGCATGTAAAAGAATTAAGTTAGAATTCTTCCTCACACTATAAAAAAAAAACTCCATATGGATTATAAGAGCTAAAATTATAAAATTCTTAGAAGAACACGTAGATTTAAGTGATGGTTTAATAGATACTACACCATAGCACAAGTAGAAAAAATTAGACTACACCAAACCTAAAAATTTGGTGCTAAAAAATGATAGCATTAAGAAAGTGAAATGAAAATTTACATTGATGGCAATGTTGATGCAATTTCATTGTTATGTTGATGGAATGTCAGTCTTGTAAATATGGTTTTGTTAACAGAAAATTTTTATTGTTTTAAAAAGATTTGTATTTTGGTAATTTGCTTTTGATGAATTGGTAGAGAGTCATTTGAGGGCCTTTAAACTGCTTACAAAATGGTGGGATTTTTGTGTAGTGGATAAAATGAGTAATTGAAAATGTGTCCATAGAAATCAAAGGTAAGTGGGGTCTTTGTGAGTTGAAGAGTAGTTTTAATGTAGAAAGATACATTTACAAATGAGTATAAAATTTCAAAAGAATTGGAGAAAAAATCTATTATGAGAATAAAGCAGTGACATGGTTAATTTGGAACTTTTGTTCTTACACCAAGGAAGGTACTCCAATAAAGAAGCTTCTCACACACATAAACACAAAAAAATGAAATAACAACCCAGAGAATGGGAGAAAATACTTGCAAATCATGTAACTTTAGGGATTTGCATTCAGACTATATAAAGAATTCTTGTTTTTGTTTATTCACTAAGTAGAGTTCGACTCTTTTTGCAACCCCCTGGACTGTAGCCCACCAGGCTCCTCTGTCCATGGGATTTCCCAGGCAAGAATACTGGAGTGGGTTGCCATTTCCTTCTCCAGGGGATCTTCCCAACTCAGAGATCAAAGCTGTGTCTCCTGCACTGCTGGTGGATCCCTTATCGTCGAGCCACCGGGAAGCCCAAAGAATTCTTACAACTTGATAATAAAAAGACAACACAACTTAAAAATGGCACTGCATCTGAACACAAATTTTTCTTCATGAGAGATAAATAAATGGACAACAAGCACATGAAAAGATACTCAAGATCACCAGTCATCAGGAAAATATAAATTGAAAGTATGGTGAGATACCACTCCAAACCTACTTAGGAGGGTATAAAAAGATGGGCAACAACAAGGATTGAAGAGGATGTGGAGAAACTGGAAACCTCATATATTGCTCATAGAAAACAGCTTGACAGTTCCTCAAAATATTGGGCATAGTGTTATCATGTGATCCAGAAATTCCGTAACTAGAGAAATGTTCACACAAATACATGTAACTGCTTATAGCACAATTATGCATAAAAGCTAAATGGAAACAATCCAAATTTCTATTTACTGATGAATGGATATACCAAGTGTAATATACTGATGTACTGATACATGCTATAAGGTGGATAAACTCTGAATACATTAAGCGAAGTAAAAGAAGTCAGTCACAAAAGCCCCATTTTATACTATTCCGTTTATATGAAACACACATATACATGAAATGCCTAGAATATGCAAATCTACAGAGACAGAAAGTAGTTTAGTGGTTGTTTAGTACTGGGGATAGAAACAGGAAGGGACTAGGGAATGACAGTTAATGAGTACAGTGTTTCTTTTAGGGATAATGAGAATCTTCTAAATTAGATTGTGGTGATGGCTGCACATGGCACCCCACTCGAGTACTCTTGCCTGGAAAATCCCATGGACAGAGAAGCCTGTTAGGTTACAGTTCATGGGACTGCAAAGCATTAGACATGACTGAGCGACTTCACATGATGGTTGCACAGTCCTGTGAATACACAAACAAACACTGAAGGGTACACTTTAAAGTAGGTGAATTGTGTGGTATGTGAGTTATAGCTCAATAAAACTGTTAGAAAAAAACTATTGGACATTATAATCCCAATACTTAAGTCCATCTTATATGGTTAGTTCTAACAGGGCATCTTTTTTCCCCTCTACTCTTTATATTTACCTACCTGATCAACCATAAATTTCTGGTAATCTGCAGGAGTTAAAAGACCTTGATGGACCTCCAAGGGCAGTTCTCCTCTTATGCTATTTATCCTGGTAAATGATGGCTTCCTACAAAGTGCTTTCTGCAAAAAAGAAAAATTAATACAAATACAAACGGTCTAGAAAAAGCAATATGCTCATAACACTAAGCTGAGTTTTTGTGAACTATCTGATACAATCTTAGCAGTTTATGGTAATCTAATACAGAATCACAGAATCAGTTCAGTTCAGTTGCTCAGTCATGTCTGACTCTTTGCAACCCCATGAATCGCAGCACGCCAGGCCTCCCTGTCCACTACCATCTCCCAGAGTTCACTCAGACTCACATCCATCGAGTCGGTGATGCCATCCTGCCATCTCATCCTCTGTCATCCCCTTTTCCTCCTGTCCCCCATTCCTCCCAGCATCAGAGTCTTTTCCAATGAGTCAACTCTTCACATGAGGTGGCCAAAGTACTGGAGTTTCAGCTTTAGCATCATTCCTTAGAAAGAACACCCAGGGCTGATCTCCTTCAGAATGGACTGGTTGGATTTCCTTGCAGTCCAAGGGACTCTCAAGAGTCTTCTCCAACANATATTCATGTATGGATGTGAGAGTTGGACTGAGCACCAAAGAATTGATGCTTTTGAACTGTGGTGTTGGAGAAGACTCTTGAGAGTCCCTTGGACTGCAAGGAGATCCAACCAGTTCATCCTAAAAGATATCACTCTTGGGTGTATATTGTGGGGGCTGATGTTGAAGCTGTAATTCCAATACTTTGGCCACCTGATGCTAAGGGCTGACTCATTTGAAAAGACCCTGATGCTGGGAAAGATTGAGGGCAGGAGGAGAAGGGAACGTTAGAGGATAAGATGGTTGGATGGCATCATCGACACAATGGACATGGTTGGACTCCAGGAGTTGCTGATGGACAGCGATGCCTAGTGTGCTGCAATTCATAGGGTTGCAGAGACTTGGACATGACTGAGCAACTGAACTGAACTGATAGTTTTTATCATCTGTATGTTGTCATTTGTCTCTGGGTAATTTTCTTTATTTCCTCTTTGATTTCTTCAGTAATCCATTGGCTGTTTAGTACATTGTTTTACCGGGGTCCAGCCCCAGTTGGATCCAGGGTATCTGAAGTGTGAATGGTGAGGCAAGAAAGATATATTGATATAGATTTATAGATTTAGATATATATANTTCCAGCCCAGCATTTCTCATGATGTACTCTGCATATAAGTTAAAGCCAACCGTACATCAATTATGTTAAAATGTAGAGAGTACATATCTCAGATGGTAAAGAATATGCCTGCAACATAGGAGACCCAGGTTCCATCCCTGGGTTGGGAAGATCCCCTTGGAGAAGGGACTGTCTATGCACTCCAGTATTCTTGCCTGGAGAATTCCACGGACAGAGGTGCCTGGCCAGCTATGGGGCCAGCTTTGACATGGAGTCACAAAGATTCAGACACAACTGAGCAACTAACAACCTACAGAAGGGGAGAAATTTTCCTAAACTGAAAGGAACAGAGGGGAAAAAAATCACATGGGTAAATAAAAGTAGATTTAACTAAATACAAAGTTTGGACACTATGAACAAAGTTAAGAGAAAATACCTGAGAGAAATATTTGCTTCAAATATAAAAGAAAACGTTAATATATTGAATATTGTAATGGTTATACACATTCCAACAACCTCCCTCAAAATCCTAAAATATCAATCAANCTTCCAAGGAGTAAGCATCTTTTAATTTCATGGCTGCAGTCACCATCTGCAGTGATTTTGGAGCCCAAAAAATTAAAGTCTGACACTGTTTCCACTGTTTCCCCATCTATTTCCCATGAAGTGATGGGACCAGATGCTATGATCTTCGTTTTCTGAATGTTGAGCTTTAAGCCAACTTTTTCACTCTCCTCTTTCACTTTCATTAAGAGACTTTTTAGTTCCTCTTCACTTTCTGCCATAAGGGTGGTGTCATCTGCATATCTGAGGTTATTGATAATATAGAATAGAGAGTTCTATTTCAAGTATACAAACAAATAATTTACATAACAAAAGTAAGGAGTGAAATAAGATAGTAGAAGAATACTTTAACTTTCTTTGCAATTTGCCCCTATCCTAGCCAGTAACAACTTCAGAATGCTTATAATTTTGTCTTGGTGATCTAACAGTAGGCAAACAAACCTATCTTCTACGTGTATCTCTAAATCTAGAACAACAGTAACAACCAGACAGATTCTAATGTCAGTAAAAATAAGTCTAACAAGCAAATGAAAACAGAGCTCAACTGGTGTTATAGGCTGTTCTCCTTTCTGACCAGCAGATTCCTCCTGCTCACAACTGAGTGGGTAGAACTGTTCAGATTTAAAGCAAAGACTACATACTCAATAAGAAAAATTTCACTGTCAATTATATGGCATAGATTTGTTTGTGGTACTTTATCTGAAATAGCACATGCATTATTTGAAAGCAAGCAGCTAGACCAGAGTCATCATTATCATAATGAACTACACTTAAATGGCACCTTTGACGTATAAAACTGGTTTATACAAGGATGTTATATCAGACTTAACTTCCTCCCTTCTACTGGATAATTATTTCAGTCAGACCTAGGAACAGTACTCTTTCTGGAAAAACATCAATGGAAAGGTTTGAATATGTTCTACACAATATAAAAGTATCAGTCTCTAGGATCTGGTCATCCTTCTTTTCCTGGTTTAAATAAACTGGGTCCAACCATCTCCTTTTAGCAGTACCAGGCAGTCAGTCTTATGGACCAAAACTACAGTACTGCCAAATCTGTGGAAGAGATATGAAAATTGTCAAGAAACCAAGTCAAGAATTTAGTTACAAACGAAACTGTGTCTTGAGTCACAACAATGCAATCCTAGAAGTAACCACACTTAATGCATCTAAGATGGAATGCAATATTAGGCACACCCATGCCTACTTGCTTTTTATATTTAACTATGTGTGCCAGTCACTTAGCCGTGTCCAGCTGTTTGTGACCACATCGACTGTCCTGCCAGGCTCCTCTGTCCATGGGATTCTCCAGGCAAGAGTACTGCAGTGGATTGCTACTTTCCTTCTCCAGGGATCTTCCTGACACAGTGATCAAACCCAGGTCTCTTACATTACAGGCAGATTCTTTACCATCTGAGCTACAGGGAAGTCCACATTTAATTACAAATTTCTTAATTATCACTATAGAGGAAGTACTCTACTAACTACAAACACAGAGGCGTGTCTTTGATGGTTGCTGGTTGCACTGAGATACTTAAGGAAAAAATACAAAAATAAAATATAAACATATATGTAATCTAGGAAAATGTAAAAAAAAAACCTAATTAGATAGGAAAACTGAGAGAACTAAACAAGAGACAGCTGATAAAGTTACCAAAAAAACTGATTAATAATCCATTTTATTGATGCTGCCTATCAAAACTTGAAACTAATGCCAAAATTAAGTAAACACAGGGAAATATACGAGTTTAGGATCCAAATTTGTGAACATGGAAATAAGGAGACACCAAAACAATGTAATTTTATAAGTATAGCTTTAAATATTCTTTTAAATCTAACTTAATATTTAGGTTCCAATTCGATCTAACTTTATAGCTTTTCTCACTGCAATCACAGTCTTTATTTTCACTATGGTAAAATATATACCAGGAAAAATATATACCAGGGACATCCAGAAAGTTATTCTATATTTTGAAACAAAAGAATTTCTTTCTGGACTTCCCTGCTGATCTAGTGGTTAAGACTCCATGCTTCTCCTGCAGAAGGCACAGGTTAAATTCCTGGTCAGGGTAGCTCCTCATGCTGTTTGGTATGGCAAAAAAAAAAAAAAAAAAATCCAAAAAACCAAGAGAATTTCTTTCTTTTTAAAAAAATGCCATTGACCTCTTCCTTCCTGATTAAAATTTAAAATATATACATTATGGAAAATTTCTATGATCAAAAAAAAAAAAGAAAAAAAATTCACTTGTAATAACACTACCCAGAAATAATCAGCATGAACCTCTTGGGTTATTTCTTTTCAGGCCTTTGTCTATGCATATAGTGTTCTCTCCCCATCTCGATATTTTGCTTTACACTTATCATTGGAAATAATATTCTGTATTTACATGCTTATTTAAGAATGCTTCCCTACTAGCACAGGAGCTCCTTGAGGGATCTTTTCATCATTGTTAAGTTCTGCTTCTAGAACAATGCCTGGCAACTACAGATAGTTCATATTTATTGATGAATTTTTTAAATCGAGCTTATACTATATCTAATTTTATATCCTACTTTTTCCACTTAGTTTTATATCACAAACACTTTTCCTAGGCTTCAAATATCCTTCAAAAGCATGATATTTTTGATAACAGCTATATGCGGATATATCATGTCTGTAGACCACTCCCTACTATTGGAAAATTAAGGTCATTTCCAATTATTTTTCAGTTCTAAATAATGCTGAGGTATAAATTAATCTTTATCCTATTTTTTACCTGTATTTTTAGAAACAACTCATGAAAACTTAAGTTACCTCCTGGGTGGGAAAGCTTTTCTTTCTATCATCTGGAAACTCTGGTGCATCTTTCTGATTCACAGTTTTAAATGATGCCAGCCGGTGACGTGCTTGTTTCATGCTTTGACTAAGCTGCCAAGGAAAAGGGGAAAAAAGAAAACAAAAACAGGCTAAAGTCTTAATACCAGATTCACTAAGTGTTCCAACAGGAAAACAGGCCCCTATTATTAAAAAATGCCAGACCTGAGACTAGAGGATTACCTGCAAAGAAGACTTTCTGATGTGCTGATAAGCTTTTACAACACTGTTTTATTATTCTAAGAGACTGCATTTCATAACTTGATTTAAGCGCTGTTACTCAAATCATTTTTTAATAATGTATGCTTTATATTAAGTAAGTTGGAGAAGGCAATGGCACCCCAGTCCAGTACTCTTGCCTGGAAAATCCCATGGGCGGAGGAGCCTGGTAGGCTACAGTCCATGGGGTTGTGAAGAGTCAGACACGACTGAGCGACTTCACTTTTACCTTTCACTTTCATGCATTGGAGAAGGAAATGGCAACTCACTCCAGTGTTCTTGCCTGGAGAATCCCAGGGATGGGGGAGCCTGATGGGCTGCCGTCTATGGGGTTGCACAGAGTCGACCACAACTGAAGTGACTTAGCAGTATATTAAGTAAGTACACAAAAATATTAGAATCTAAAGATCTGAATTTGGAAATGATTCAGCAGATATATTCTTTACCTTTTAGCTATCTTCTTAATAAAGAGTTATTTCTTCAACTGGTCCTTGCATGCCTGATCACTTTTATCACTCCTAGTTCCCTAAAATTGTTTTTTCTTATTTACATGGGTTCCTTCTTCACCTATAACATTTGAAGAGTGTACTTACTTGTCTTTTCTCAAATATCTCTTCTTTCAGAAAGCCTTCCTACATTAATTTAGAACACAAATTCAAACATCTGAACAGAACCAATTTGTTTCAAGTACTCTAGACAACAATTAGTAATAAGTATTAATATCAAATATGTTAATTTTGTGCTTATTCCTTATTTCTACCTAGCAATTTCAGCAAGCACCTACTTTGATTTCTTTTTCAGAGAAGCACTGCCTATTTTATATTTCACATATTTGCACAGAATGTTCCCTTAAAGAAAATCCAGGAAAGTGTATCCCTATACAATTCAGTAAAATTATGGCAAAGCCAGGACCAATTTCAACCCATCCAGTGAAAGTTTAATGACATCATTTCTTCCTTAAAGGGAAATAATGATTATGGTTTACAGATATGAATAACAAATATTTTATGGTATTTACTAATAGTGACTAGAGATGAAAATTCTCTCTTGTTACCAGTCCAGTTTCCTTACAGCATATTACCTCTGTTTTGACTTTGCTTCTAAGAAGGTCTATACCTCTAGCCAGAGAAACCAGCTTGAAACATTATACTTTATTCTATTAAAAGGAGGACTTTTAAATTTAGTTAGAGTAGCTGGGCTTCCCTGGTGGCTCAGACGGTAAAGCATCTGCCTGCAGTGCGGGAGACCCGGGTTCAATCCCTGGATTGGGAAGATCCCCTGGAGAAGGAAATGGCAACCCACTCCAGTACTCTTGCCTGGAAATTCCATGGACTGAGAAGCCTGGTGGGCTACACTCCATGGGGTCACAAAGAGTCAGACACGACTGAGCGACTTCACCATAAAGTAGCTAAATTTAGTTAGTAGAGTAGCTAAAGGGGTCAGTACAGTTCAGTTGCTCAGTCGTGTCCAACTCTTTGTGACTCCATGAACTGCAGCACGCCAGGTGTCCCTGTCCATCACCAACTCCCCAAGATAGAGTTAATTACAATGCAAAAAGACACAGTACATTTGCAGTTGAAGTTAGGAAAAAGTACAGAGCCACAAACATGCCTGCTTTAACTCACTGTCAGGTATTGCAGACATCACTGCCCTGTATAATGGGACCAAGGATGCAAAATACTTGGTGTGACAGATTTAAAATGAGAGTTACGTATTCTTCTTTTTCCATCAAGTCCAACCTCTATTAGAATTGCAGATTGATTTTAGTCCCTTAAGCAGGATATTTCAACTGGTCCAGCAATTGCACTATACCTAACATTCAGTTTCTCTGTCATTAAATCAACCCAAAAGCCCTTTCAGTGACCTGCTATTAGGATGTAGTATGCTGAGTAACAGTCACCCAAAGATATCAAGGGGCTTCCCAGGTGGCATCAATGGTAAAGAACCCATCTGCTAATGCAGGATGTACAAAAGATGTGGGTTTGATTCCTCGATCAGGAAGACCCCCTGGAGAAGAGTGTGGCAACCCACCCAGTATTTTTGCCTGGAGAATCCCGCAGAGGAGCCCGGCAGGCTATAGTCCATGGTGTCCCAAAGAGTTGGACACAACTGAAGCAACTTAGCACACACACAAAGGTATCAGGTCTTAATTCCTTAGACTTGTAATTGTTACTTTAAAGGGAGAAAGGGCCTTTGCACATGTGGTTAAGTTGAGGATCTTGAGATGAGATAATCTTAGATTATCTAGACCAGCACTAAAAGCCATCACAAGTGGTTTTTATGAAACAGATAGAGGAAAACCAGACATACAGAAAAGGTGATGTGAAGATGGAGCCAAAGACTGGTTTGATGTGGCCACAAGCAAAGGAATGCCAGCAGACACCAAAAGCTTGAAGAGTCAAAGAACAAATTTTCCCTAGAATCTGTAGAAAGGAGCACATCCCTGTAGACACCTTGATTTTGGCTCAGTGAAACTGATTTTGGACTTCTGGTGTCCACAACTGTGAGAGAAAAAGTTTTTGTCATTTTAAGCCACTAAGTTTGTGGGCTTACAAACAAACAGGATTCCCCTATTTGTTAAATTATGTAAAATGAACAGGCATACAAAGAGGCTAAAGGAGTTTTAAGTATGTCAAAGTTGTGGAGCTGGGATGATGAGAATACCACTTAGTAGTAGAAAAGTAAGTAAAGAAGAGCGAACACATGTGGAGACAGGGTGACCAGCTATCCCAGTTTGCCTGGAACTGTCCCAAAGGAGTTAGTGCTTTGGACACTGTCTTACTGTCTAGTTCTTAGTGACATCTAGTGGATAAAAAGTGCAACAAAAACAGTAAGATTTTTCTTTTTTAATTGAACTTCTATTGTCACAGATTGCATAAGCAAACATTTATAGGCTTAGAGTAGTTTAAGTCACTGAATATTCTTCAGTAGCTCATCTTCTTTTAAGAAAAAAACAGGGTTGGGACTTCCCTGGTGGTCTAATGGTTAGGACTCCTTGTTTCTACAGCAAGCAGCATGGATTTGATCCCTGGCCGGGGAACAAGAAGATCCTACAAGCCCCAAGGCCCAGCCCAAAAAGGAAAAAAAAGAAAAAACAGGGTGTAAAAACTTTTATATTCTAGACTTTTTACTGTTCCTATCTTAAAATTCTTTTGAATTTACCAATTCAATTCAGTTTACCAGTTCAAAATATACAGTTCAATTCCACCTCCTCCAAGAATTCTTCCCCAACTATTTCTTTAGAATTAAAACATTTTTGAACTTCCACTGCACAAATTTATCACCAAATGCAGCATATATTTCCATATTATTAACCTACAGATTAGGAGTCTGTTAGCTTTGTATCTCTACTTGGAAATGTAAACCCATGAAAGGTCCTATTTCACACATCATTAGTATCCCTACAATGCTTAACAAACACAGTATATTCAAATATCTGTGGACTGATGTGTCCTGAAGGCTGAGCGCTGAAGAACTGATGCTTTTGAACTGTGGTGTTGGAGAAGACTCTTGAGAGTCCCTTGGACTGCAAGGAGATCCAACCAGTCCACTCTGAAGGAGATCAGCCCTGGGATTTCTTTGGAATGATGCTGANAAGCTGAGTGTCAAAGAACTGATGCTTTTAAACTGTGGTGTTGGAGAAGACTCTTGAGAGTCCCTTGGACTGCAAGGAGATCCAACCAGTCCACTCTGAAGGAGATCAGCCCTGGGATTTCTTTGGAATGATGCTGAAGCTGAACTCCAGTACTTTGGCCACCTCATGCGAAGAGTTGACTCATTGGAAAAGACTTTGATGTTGGGAGGGATTAGGGGCAGGAGGAGAAGGGGACAACAGGGGATGAGATGGCTGGATGGCATCACTGACTCAATGGACGTGAGTCTGAGTGAACTCCAGGAGTTGGTGATGGACAGGGAGGCCTGGCGTGTTGCGATTCATGGGGTCGCTAAGAGTCGGATACGACTGAGCAACTGAACTGAACTGAACTGAACAGATGAAGTACAAGCCTCGCTACAATGGGATTTATAGCTACAAGCACCATGAAAGCAAAGGCTGTGTGTGTCTTGGTCAATGCTTTATCCTTTGTACTTTAAGCAGTGTCTGACTCAATAAATACTGGCTCGGTAAATTGTTCATAATATTTAAAAGAAAATAAAAAATGATCACTATAAGCCAAACAATAACAAGAAAAAGTCACAGTCTGGGAAAGAGAAAAAAAATCTTTTTAAAAAGTCTTTCAACACACATGTACTTATAAAGCTTTCTCTATTTATCCTAAGAGCACAAAAAGATTTGCTTCATATTTATGACCAAGCTTGTTAGCATCACACAACTTTTATTTTCACATAGTCATAACTTTCCACATTTTTTTTCTCCTCTTACTAACCCTTTGGATTACATTTTAAAAGGCTAAGATAGGAGAAGGAAATGCCAACCCACTCCAGTATTCTTGCCTGGAAAATTCCATGGACAGAGGAGTCTGGCGGGCTGCAGTCCATGGAGTTCCATGACTGAGCACACACGCATGAGGAGGGTGGAGGGAGATGAGTTGGTAGCAATAAACTTGTAGAACTAAATAAAATGAAATGAAATAAAATGATAAGACGAAGGATTATTCCCACAACCAAGTTGAAGAACGTGATCAAAAGCCAAGGTACACTAAGCAGGGTGGGGGTGCTGATTAGATGGCGTCAAGTGACTTGAGTGGATGGAGCTACTCATGGTGGTTAATTTTTAAATGTTAGGTATTCAAAGTCAATCACTGAAAAGTTACATTAAAAATTTGTGAGCATGTCAATTTAGAGTTTACTTATTATTACTTGACTTATAGATCAATTTATTGTGATAATCAGACTGAGGGACAGAAAAAATAAACAAAAACACTCATGGAAATTCCCACATATGTACTAAACCTTTGTGGAATACAGATTAGGAATCACTTTTGTCCATATGCTATAAACTGAGAGTCACTTACCCATAACAACTTAAGAACTGGAAAATCTACATTCTTTGACTTAAAGCTTTTTCTCATGAGTTTTGAAGTCTAATACTTTGGTATCATAAGTGTCCAATCAATAAATATAAATTGTTGCTGTTGTTCAGTCACTAAGTCATGTCCAACTCTTTGCAACCCCATAGACTACAGCATGTAGGCTTCCCTGTCCTTCACAATGTTCTGGAGTTTGCTCAAACTCATGTTCGTTGACTCGGTGATGCTATCCAACCATCTCATCTTCTGTCTCCCCCTTCTCTTCCTGCCTTCAACCTTTCTCAGCCATCAGGGTCTTTTCCAGTGAGTTGGCTCTTCACATCAGGTGGCCTAAGTAGTGGAGCTTCAGCTTCAGCATCAGTCCTTCCACTGAATATTCAGGGTTGATTTCCTTTAGGATTGTCTGATTTGATCCTCTTGCTGTCCAAAGGACTCTCACATAATTTTAAATATATATTAAAAATAAGAATCATCCCATTAATCTTCACTTTACAAAGGTAAAAAAAGGAGGGGGGAGGTGATAAAAATCGAAGTTGATGTGACACCTAATCTCTTCATTATACACCAGGTATGTTATATATCTAAAAAAAAAGAAAAAAACCAGAGACATAAATAAAATGAATATGTACTTACAGCCTGGGCTTGTTGTTGGAACAGTTCATTCTGATTCTCTCTGTCTTCTATTCCACCCTCAAGCATGTGGGGAGGAGGCAATCTGGCCCTTCCAATAGCAGCATTCAAATTACTTGGAAAAACGCTCGTTCTTTTAGGAGTTAAGTATGCTAGATCTGAAGAGTACATGGCTATTGAGCCTTCTTTCTCTGCCTACATGAAGGAAGAAAGAGTGAGATTCCTCTTGTGAGAGAGATTCCCCCCAGCCCAGTATAATCAACTAATATCTACAAGCAGCCCAAAAGTCTTAAAATCGGGGTTGGGGAGAGGGATGGGAAATTTTATTGGCAAAGAAACTGACATTTACCAGGCACCTACTGGGTGCTAATAATCTATATTATCTAATTTTCAAAACAACACTATGAGACAAGTATTATATCCCTACTTCACAGATAAAGAAACCATAGCTGAGAGAATTTAAGCACTTGGCCCAAGGTCACGTAGGAAGTAAGGAGCAAAGACAGAATTCAAACCCCAGCCCAAACTCTGACATTATTTATAACTATTTGGTGAAAGCAAAAGAGGTAGTCAGAACAACAGGTTCTCTGCCTACAAATTTACTGCCCTCACTAGTCAATCAGATTATACAAAGCCAGGGCTCAAAAAAGGTGATTCTGTTATTGACTAATAGCATTTCCCATAACAAACACATGTTCCATCCAATCTTTACTCAGGCTCACTTTTGAACTTACAGCTTCATAAGACCGCTGAAGTTGTTGCTTTTTTCTCAGCCTAATTTGCTGATTTACTCGGCTTTTGACTTGTCTCTGAAAACGCTTCAGAGCTTCCTGCTTCTTTCTTAGCTGCTCCTTCAGTTCTTCTTCAATTATATATGCTGAAGTCTTTAAAGATGAAAGATAGAAAATAAACTGACTGTCCCACTAGTTTTGCCTACTATAAACACAAAGTGGTCAGGATACAATCCCGAAAAAATAATTCAGTTCTATAATCCAAAATTCCCTGTATAGTAAGAAGTCACAGTAGTTAAGAGCTGATAATCTAGACATAGCTGTGCTGAACTTAGTCGTTATGTCATGTCTGACTCTTTGCAAGCCCATGGACTATAACCCACCAGGGTCCTTTGTCCATGGGGATTCTCCAGGCAAGAACACTGGAGTGGGTTGCCATGCCCTCCTCCAGGGGATCTTCCCAAACCAGGGATTGAACCCAGGTCTCCTGCATTGCAGGCGGATTCTTTACCATCTGAGTCACCAGGGAAGCTTAAGTGAGTACCAAGAACTTAAACTAAATCACAAACTAAAACTTAGAATCTGTTAGCACAAAAATCAAATCTTAATTTTTCATGTACTGAGAATTAAAAGTATCTTCATTAATTCTTAATGAACCAATTCAAACCTATCTTATTTTCAGTTTCTAAAGTGAGTAAAATAGTCCACATATATCAGATTGCTCCACTTCCCTGGTGGCTCAGATGGTAAAGAATCCGCCTGCAATGCAGGAGACCTGGGCTCAATCCCTAGATAGGGAAGATTCCCTGAAGAAGGGAGTGGCTACCCACTCCAACATTCTTGCCTGGAGAATTCCATGGACAGAGGAGCCTGGTGGGCTAACAGTCCATGGGGTCGCAAAGAGTCTGGCACGACTGTGAAACTAACACTAACATATCAGATGGCTCACCACTCACCCACTATGTGCTATTATAAAATGAGAATTATGCTGCATTTTTAACCAAGCATGCCCTTCCTGTCATTTCTACCTACAAAAGGCCTACTCAATCTTCAAGAACATCCAATACCCATCTCCTCTCATTCTTGGAGAAGGAAATGGCAACCCACTCCAAATCCCATGGACAGAGGAGCCTGGCAGGCTACAGTCCATGGGGTCCCAAGAGTCAGACACGACTGAGCGACTACACCACCACCACCAGCCACCACTCTCTTTCTTACTAACATTGAGTACAATAATTCCTAACTCCCTATTAGATTATGAATCCTTTGAGGGCAGGAAATGTATTTTATTCTCCTGTTTCCCCTACTGTAATGGAGCCTAGAATACAAAGGTACTCAATATTGATATAATGCTTAATTCCAAAACAATCTGGAACATTTTATTACATTTGAGTCCTTGATCATTGTTCACTTCCTCTAAGTGCTTTGAATAGCAAAGAATGAAAATAACAGTAGTCACCATGAGTAAAGATCCATTAGCATAAACATTTTAACTCATATCACTGAATCCTCAAAACTAGCTCCAATACTAGGTATTCTTATTTCTTACATGAAAGATGAGGAAACGGGCTCAGAAACATTCATCTTTAGTAGCAGCCAAAGATCCTACAGCTGGCAAGTAGCAAACTTAGAATGTTCTCTGACTCCAACACTTATGTCCTATACTGTATTGCTCTTCTCTTGATTATGTCTCTCTTCCATAAGGAATCTCCAAGTTAAATAAACCCATCATACCTCCTGTCTATCCCTTCTTCTAACACAGTGATACCAAATTCTAATTCAGAGGGGTGCCTCAAATTATTTCACAGTCTCTAAATTCTCAAAATCAAGTGAAATTAAATTCCAATTAAAATTATGAGTTCCAAGAAATCTGTCCCATAAACTATTCTAGAACATATGTACCAGAGAGTAGAATGTACAAGTATCAGTGAATAATTAGGTAACACAATTCCAAAGGAGAGATATATATATCAAGTCTGGACAAGTACTCAGGTTAACTCAAGACCAGACAAACTGAAGCCACCGGAGCCTCTTTCCTTAACTCTCATTGTCTGTCTACCCTCTTGTGCCCTCACCTTGAGATTACCAAACATTTTCCCGAAGTGCATGACTGGTTTCAAATTGCGGCTTTCAAAAGTGTAAACCAAAGATTAAGAGTGTATCACATTTTAGAAACAACTATAACATCTTTGTATGATAATTTAATTAACAACTACATATTTGTTCAATAACCCTAAAGCAAAAACATAACTATTTATGACGGAATACAAACAGCATCCCCAGACTGCTTTTTTTGAGCACAAGGAATTAGGGAAGGCTATAAAAAGAAAGATGGGAGAAGAAACCCCACCACATTGGCATCAAACTGACACTCACAGCTGCCGGGACTTCTGAACTATCTGGTGGGGCGGGCTCCACCCAGGCCCCAACGGGTACTATAGCCTGGTTCCTCTCAGCCAGCACTGCCAACACGTCCTTGCTCTTCAAGGGGTTTAAAGCCAGGGGCAACTTCGTGGTATTTCGAGGCTTCTTGAGGGGGGCCATACTTCTTGGCATCTAAGACTCCTGGTTAGGAGAGAGGAAAAGCTCAAAATCTTAAAACGACCGCCTCAAAAACTCAATTCCCTAACACCTGTGCCACAAACTTCTGAAAACGAGTTAAGCCTTGCAGGAGGCCGTACTCTGACAAAGATTCTGGCAAAGGAAGGAAAGGGTAAAAGAAGGGAAAAGAGAAGATACAAAAGAAGTGATATAAAGGAAGGAAATGTTTCAAGATCGCCCTCGAAAAGCAACACGGAGGAGAGCGGGGGTCAAACAAGAACCTGACTGAGAGGAGGAAACTGTGCCATTGGTGGCGCAGCGACAGGGGAAAGGGAGGCAAAGGCGTAGCAGCGGGAGCGCGATGGGACTGGGAGAGTGCGGGGTGGGAACCTGGATCTGAAGCCGAAAGTTCAAATAATTGGTATCCGGTTATGGGGGCAACGCTGAATGCCGGAGTCCCGGACCAGAGAAAATCTTGTTTCTCAGGCCTCGGGGTCACACTCTGGCTGAGACTGCACCGGCCTAGCAGTATCGATCGCAGCCGGCCACAACTCAAGCTAACGTGGATACTGAAGTAACTACCGCCCGTAAACCGCCGCTTTGGGGAAGGCCGCGCCGCACCGCCCCGCCCCGCTCCGCTACTCAGCGGCCTCGTACCCTGCGTCTACCGGGCTTGCGTCATCTCCCGGGGACTGGGAAAGCGTGAGGGGCGGGGTTTAGCGCTCCAGATGTGCGTCACTTCCGCTTCGTCTCGCTGAGGGGGTGGGACTTGTGAATGCTAGTGGAATGGGTGCGGCCTGGGTGGATCCACACGGCAGCTGGGAAACCCGCCCGCAGAAATGTGGGTCTGCCTGCGGTGCCCGGAATATCCCAGCGCCGGGGACGTCCGGCATCTTCAGGAAAAAGAGTGCGTTGGGCTGAAAAGCTCTTTGATTTATGTGTTGTTGTTGCTAAGTCGTGTCTGACTCTTGCGATCCTATTGACTGTAGCCCGCTAGGCTCCTCTGTGGGATTTCCTAGGCAAGAGTACTGGAGTGGGTTGACATTTCCTTCTCCAGGGAATCTTCCCAACGGAGGATCAGACCGGGTGTCCTTGGGAGGCGGCTTCTTTACCACTGAGCCATCAGAGAAGCCCATAACTGAGCTGGCCAGGGGCCTAATTGAAGGAAGCACAGGAAAAGGATGGGCGAAGGCGGGCCTGGCAGGGCTTCCTTCAGGAATGAACTAAGCTAGCAGCTCAGACCATAAAGAATCTGCCTGTAGTGCAAGAGACCAAGGTTCAATCCCTTCTGCCCTTCTGGAAGATCCCCTGGAGAAGGAAATGGCACCCACTCCAGTATTCTTGCCTGGAAAGTCCCATGGACAGAGGAACCTGGTGGCCTACAGTCCATGGGGTCCTAAAGAGTTGGACAGGACTCAGCAACTAACACTTTTCAAGCCAGTTGTAAATCATGCTGATCCTTTATACACCTCTTACAATTAGTAGTGCTATTTCATACATGCTCTTATGCATAAATATGGTAGCCTCCTGGGTGGTCTCCCTGTCTGCTCCAAGCTTTAGTATATCCCAGGGACACTTCATTATCCCTGTGATATACCCATGTAACTTATAATTGAGAGATTTTTTTATATACCAGTACTGTTTTAGGCACTGGGAATGTATAGTAGTGAGCAATACAGATAAATATCCCTTGTTCATGGAAGTGATGATGAGAAATAACAAGATAGACTCATAAATAAGTAAACAGATGTGTCTGGGTGATGAGCATTGTAGATTAAAAGCTGAGGACGAGGATAAAAAGTGTGTCAGAGGATAGGGGAGATGAAATTTTAGATAGGATGACAAGAGAAGGCTTCACTGAAGTAATTTTGAGCAGACTCCAATGCAAATTTCCATGGACTAGTGGAACAAACCGATTTTTACTGGAGAGCTTTCTAAAAGTTCCAAGCAAACTGAACAGCAAGTACAATCGCTCTAGAGTGGGTGCCTACCTGGCTGAGAACCTGAGCCCTGGGGCTTCCTCACATTAATTGGAAGGATTAGCCAATAAGCCTAGGAAGAAAACCAGGAGTGTGTAATACCTTGAAGAAAATGTTTTATTGAAGAGGAATTTAACCTGTGTTAAATTCTGATAGGTCAAATAAGATGATGAATGAAATTTAACTATTGGATTGAACCACATGGAGGTCATAGGTAACTTTTATAAGAGCAGTGTTTTGGCGGTAGCTTAAGACTGCAGTCATGAAATTAAAAGACGCTTAGTCCTTGGAAGAAAAGTTATGACCAACCTAGATAGTATACTCAAAAGCAGAGACATTACTTTGCCAACTAAGGTCCGTCTAGTCAAGGCTATGGTTTTTCCTTGGTCATGTATAGATGTGAGAGTTGGACTGTGAAGAAGGCTGAGCACTGAAGAATTGATGCTTTTGAACTGTGGTGTTGGAGAAGACTCTTGAGAGTCCCTTGGACTGCAAGGAGATCCAACCAGTCCATTCTGAAGGAGATCAGCCCTGGGATTTCTTTGGAAGGAATGATGCTAAAGCTGAAANGCTTTTGAACTGTGGTGTTGGAGAAGACTCTTGAGAGTCCCTTGGACTGCAAGGAGATCCAACCAGTCCATTCTGAAGGAGATCAGCCCTGGGATTTCTTTGGAAGGAATGATGCTAAAGCTGAAACTCCAATACTTTGGCCACCTCATGCGAAGAGTTGACTCATTGGAAAAGACTCTGATGCTGGGAAGGATTGGGGTCAGGAGGAGAAGGGGACGACTGAGGATGAGATGGCTGGATGGCATCACGAACTCCATGGACATGAGTCTGAGTGAACTCTGGGAGTTGGTGTTGGACAGGGAGGCCTGGCGTGCTGCGATTCATGGGGTCGTGAAGAGTCGGACACGACTGAGCGACTGAACTGAACTGAACTGAACTGAGATCAAAAGGCTGTTGGGTAGACCTAAAGAGGGAGGAAGAATTGGAGACAGCCATTTTAGACAGCTCTTACAATGAGTTGAATTGTAAAGTGATGCAGCGAAAATGTGTATCTGATCATGGGATTCTTTTCTTTAATATTGCAGTCCACATGCTCTGTTGATGCTAACTATCCAGTAAACAAAAGAAAACTGACAATGCAGGAGAGAGATGGGGGAATTTTTGTATCTGTGTTCTTAAGTGGGTAAGAGGGAACAGGAGGTAATGAACAAGAGGGAATGGATCTAGTGAACAGTTGGAGGGATCAGCGTTAGATAGCAGGAGAGAGAGTTCATTATACCACTAGCAGTGAAATAGAATATATACTGGTAATTGGCTAATATGGCAGTGGGAGCTTGTGGAAGTTCTTTTCTGATTGCTCTGTTTTCTCTGTAAAACAGTATTTTTGTTAGCTGACTCTAATGATCCCCACCTCCTGGTATTCACACCCTGTGTAGCCCCTTTCACACTGTACACACTGTCAAATTGTTCTGTGTGACCAGCAGTATATGACATGTCATTAGAAATTAGGTTATTTTTAAAATGCCGTGTTTCTCTCTCTCCACCATGTACTCTCATTCTCTCCATCTCTCACTCTTGCTGTGATTCTCACTCATTCCCAATGCTTGCTCTGGGGGAAGCCATTTATATCATGAGAAGTCATATAAAAAGGACCACGTGGCAGTGAACTGAAGGCTCTTGCCAACAGCCTGGTGAATGATCTTGGAAATGGACCCTCCAGCCCCAGTCAAGCCTTCAGAGACTGTAGTCTTGGCCAACAACTTGACTGCAATCTCATAAAAGACCCTGAGCCAGAGTATCCACCCCGAAACTTTGTGAGATAATATTTGTTGTTTCAAGATGCTAGATACTGAGGTAACTGCTTACACAGAAAGACATAACTACTACAAATAGAAAGCAAGTTCATCAATGAATACAATAGAAAAAAAGAGATGCTGGACATTTGAAAAGGTATAAAATAGTTGTCCAGAAGAGCAGAAGTATGAACTAGAAACATGGACAGTTGCCAGACAGCGTTAAGGACCCATGTGAGGCTCGTGATTATGAATTTAAAGTAAGACTAGTCAGCATGTTTGAGGCTTTTCCTTCCGTTGCGTGGTTACAGGCATAATCATAGGTGGGGGTTTTAATTTTAACCAGGGTTGAGGTTTTACTAAACTATTACTCACAAGCAAGAAAGATACAAGAGAGTTAAAGATGAGTGCAAGGGAGTAATTAATGACTGACCATGGAATTGAAACTTCCCTGGTGGCTCAGATGGTACAGAATCCGCTTGCAACGCGGGAGACCTGGGTTCAATCCCTGGGTAGGGAAGATCCCCTGAAGGAGGGTGGTGTTCTTGCCTGAGAATCCCAATGGACAGAGGAGCCTAGAAGGCTACAGTCCATGGGATTGCAAAGAGTCGGACATGACAGTGATTAAAAATCATCTTACCTACTTGTCACCCTTTCCCATATTTGTTTTGTGTGCTTAGTCGCTCAGACATGTCCGACTCTTTGCGATCCCATTGGCTGTAGCCCGTCAAGCTCCTCTGTCCATAGAATTCTCCAGGCAAGAATACTGGAGTGGATTGCCATTCCCTTCTCCAGGGAAATTTCCCAGTCCAGGGTTCGAACTTGGGTCTCTTGCATTGCAGGCAAATTCTTTACCATATGAGCCACCAGGAAAGCTACTAAGTAGATAAGGGACCTGGTAAAGTTGGCAGAATCAAAACCTTGTAGGATCCAGTGGTGGGTATAAGGTTTGTTACAGCAGGATGCACTGAAAAAGTGAGAGGTGATTGAGGGACTTCCCTGGTGCTCCAATGGCTAAGATTCCCAGCTCCCAGTGTAGAGGGCCCAGTTTCCATCCCTGATCAGGGAACTAGGTCCCACATGCCACAACTAAGAGTTCGTGGGTCTCAACTAAAGATCTCACATGCCACAACAAAGACCTGATGCAGCCAAATAAATAAATAAATACCTATTTTAAAAAATAGGTGGTGATCTCAAGATGCTTGAAACCGCAGTATTGGTACTGTCAAAGTCTATGGTGTGACCAAGGGAGAGAGTGCTGAAGTAGAACAAAATTGCTGCAGAAGAAGAGGTCAGAGAAATGAGGATAAGAGCACTGAATGGATTATTCCCGAGGTTATTGAAATCACCAAGATCCATGATCAGAATAGTGTTGGTGAGAGCCAGGAGCTCTCTTCAGGGAATTCCAGGAAAAGACCTGGAGGTTGGTGAATGAGTGTAGCTGGCAAATTAGTGCATGGCATAGCCTAACATCAGAGTCAAAGTGAAGGGCGAAGCAGAGAAAAAGGAGCTCCCTTTTTATAAATAACAGAATTAAAAAACAAATGGTTTCTAGATAGCACTGAGTAACCAAGTAACAAGAAGGAAACCCAACATTGTAGGGCAATTATCCTCCAATTTTAAAAAGTAGTGTAAATTTTTTATAATTAATTTTTAAAAAAGAAAGTAAGGGGAAAAAAAGAAGAAAACACACCCCGCATCCACCCAGGGTGGTGAGAAACAGAAAACAGCTACGGCTAGAGCGGGCCAGAGGGAGATGGGTTTGTACACCTACACACACACACCGCAGCACTAGGAAGAAGTGTTATCAGGTAGCTCCTCTAACCTGCTCGCTCAGGTCTGTGCCTCCCACTAGCTGCTGTGCCAGTGGCTTCCTATAAATCTACATTCTTGCATTTCCAGAGAGATCTCATCTTGAGCCCAGCTCCCATTTGCTGACGTTTTCATAAGGCTTATCTTTCATGGCCAGAGTTAGTTTCTCAGCAAGGGAACTGTTTGCTTAGAAATGTCTGTCTTTTTCAGGAGCTGAAAAGAACAGGTGTTGCTGGCACCAGAGTGTTGCGGCCCTGCTTCAGTCACTCCTCCTCGGGGGAGTGCTCTCTGATGTGTGTGGCTGGGGAGTCCCTAGCCATTAGCGCACGGAGCCCAAGTCACTGGGTCCCTGGCAGCGGTCCACCCCACACAGAACTATGAAATGTGCTGCTTGGTTGCCACTAATCTTTTTGTGTCTGACTGACCCTCTCCCCAACCTGTAACACACTGGAAAACGTGGTCACCTGTTCATCCCAAGGGTCTGTCCTAAGGAGAAGCTTTCCTTAAGTGGGAAAACGGCCTGTTCCCCCCTCTGGGACCTGGGAGCTCGACTGCTCTGTCGTCACCCATTTCCACTCTCTTCCCCGCGCTTGAGCAGGATTCCCTAGGGTTAGCATCCAATGTTCTGGGCTGTTTCCTCCAAGTCTTCTCTGTTCCTCCTCCTCTTTGCCTACCTCTTGATGCCAAAAACTCAACTCCTCTGTACACTGGTGCTGAATTAAATCTTGGACAGAGTTTTGGGGGAAGCAGAAAAGAGTAGCTTTATTGCTTTGCCAGGCAAAGGGGGCCACAGTGGGCTAATGCCCTCAAAACTGTGTGTCCCCACTTGGGGAAGACAGTGACAAATTTAATAGTAAATGTCAGCTCCTGACTTTCTTCTGATGGGTTGGTGGGGAGCTAAGTAGGTGTCAACATCATCAGCCTTCAGGTCCAACTGGTGTGGGGTCAACATGCTTATGGGGAGCATACCACAACTTCTCCCACCTGGAAGGGGTTTCCATATCTACAAAATACCTCAAAGATATTGTTGTGTGTACCCTTTGATGGGGAAACAGGACCTTGCCACATGACTGTTTATACATGGTCTTGCGTCCCTTCCCTTCCCTAATTAACAACTGTTTGAATTTGCCCATTTGAACTCAGGGAAGATCACGAAGTTTGAATGAAGGCTGTTTCCTGTGATCAAGGAAATGGGAGACACAGAAAGGCTCTGTGCCCAGGAGCCCCACAAGGCCCTGCTTGGTATCAATCTCAAAATAACCTTTCTAACTGAAATCATTGCCAAGGGTCCTTCTGCTTGTTTGTGCCAACCAAGATTTTTACAAGCAGCGTTTCCTTGTAAATGACATTAATAACAGATTGTTTTGATTAAGCCCGCTTGTCTCAAGAGCATCTGCTGTACTCATCTTTGCAAAAAATTCTCTAAATTTATCAAAGATGAAGAAGCATTTTCCCCTTTCTCTTCATGGGTGATTAAAAAAATATTAACACAAGAACTTCATTGTCCTCCGTATTACGAAATACTCATCTCACATGGACTTAGAGATGCGCTTCCCAGATCCCGAATCAAGGAAGGACTTGATGGCCCAGCTTCTGAGAGCATTGTAGCCCCTTGAGCTGTCGGCTCCTTAAGGGACATCAGCTTCAGAGAGCAGCCTTGCTCGCTCTCTCTGAGGAGGAGAATCATTCCAAGATTGATGGGTCTGGGAATGTAAAGACAAGATGTTTTTTGTTTATTATTATTATTTTTAAAACTTTTATTTTGTATTGTGGTATAGCTGATTACCAATGTTGTGATGGTTTCAGGCTAACAGCGAAGGGACTCGGCCATACATATACATGTATACACTCTCCCCAGAACTCCCCTCCCATCCAGGCTGCCACATGACATTGAGCCGAGTTCCCTGTGCTATATAGTAGGTCCATACTGGTTGTCCATTTTAAATATAGCAGTGTGTACATGTCCATCCCAGACTTCCTTACTACCCCTTCCCCACAGCAACCCTAAATTTGTTTTCGAAGTCTGTGAGTCTCTTTTTGTTTTGTAGGTTCATTTTTATCATTTCTGTTTCGATTCCACATATAAGTGATGTCATATGATATTTTCCTCTCTGTCTGACTTGCTTCCCTCAGGATGACACTCTCTAGGTCCACCCATGTTGCTGCAGATGGCATTAATCACATTCTTTTTAATGGCTGAGTAATATGCCATTGTGTATATATGTACCACATCTTTATCCATTCCTCTGTCAATGGACACTTAGATTGCTTCCATGTCTTGGCTGTTGTAAGCACTACTGAAATGAATATTGGGACGCATATATCCTTTTCAATCATGTTTTTCTCTGGATACATAAGGCGTGGGTGTTTCTGCCTAACTTGCAGCAATTCCGATGAGCCATCATTTCAGCTTCAGAGCTCCCCATGGACTTGGCTGAGGCTGTCCAGCCTGAATCACAGCTCAGTCGATCCCTCTGCCTCCTCCTATTTCCTCCTCCTCCCTTCAACAGGTGTCAATAGCCAGCACAGTCCCTGATAAAATCCTGAACTTGAAACTTCGTTTCAGAGTCTGCTTCCTGGTGAAACCAACTACAACCCCCTCTGAGTGTTGTTATACCTCAGGGACCAAGGCACGAACAGCTTTCAGGCCATGTTACTCCTAACGTAAAATCCATAGATAGTCCTTGTGTGTTTGTGCTAAGTTGCTTTAGTCTTGTCCAACTCTTTGCAACCCTATGGACTGTAGCCCCGCCAGACTCCTCAGTCCATGGGATTCTCCAAGCTAGAATACTAGAGTGGGTTGCCTCCAGGGGATCTTCCCAACCCAGGGATTGAACTCCCATCTCTTATGCCTCCTGCAGCAGCAAACATGTTCTTTATCACTAACGTCATCATTATTCTTTTCTTATTCATCAGAGAGGCTGGCAACATTTCAAAGAGATGGTCTAACCACAATTTAAAGTCCTTCCTATTAGCTGTTGCCACTTTTAAGCCTGTGGATTAAGCTAACTGTCAAGGTTACCCCACCTCTAGACTGTGAGCAAATGTGAGCCAATAAAGTCCCTTATCGTGAATGCCAGTCTGCATTAGGTTTTATGTTTGTAACATAGACAGCCCCTGGGTGAGCAAAATAGAAGGAGGCTATTGGTAAAGGTAAGAGAATGGAGCGGATATGCAGAAAGATTCAGGGCTGCCTACAAAAATTGGTTCCAGTGTATTAGCGCTGCAATTCTAGACGCATGAGGCATGCTTTGCCTCTGATGGTAACTTCCCTGGATGGCTATTTGTAGTCAAAGAAGCTTCGCTAAGATGAGAGACTTCACCTTAACGCAAAGCCAGTTTGGGTCAAAATGATTTTGCTGCTGCTGCTGCTAAGTCGCTTCAGTCGTGTCCGACTCTGTGTGACCACATAGATGGCAGCCTACCAGGCTCCTCTGTCCCTGGGATTCTCCAGGCAAGAACATGAGTGGGTTGCCATTTCCTTCTCTAATGCATGAAAGTGAAGTCGCTCAGTTGTGTCCGACTCTTCGTGACCCCATGAACTGCAGCCTACCAGGCTCCTCCATCCATGGAATTTTCCAGGCAAGAATACTAGAGTGGGTTGCCATTGCCTTCTCTGCAAAATGATTTTATCTGTCAATAAATTGTCATCTATATTATATTCACCATATTTTGACATTTTTAGAAAATGTACTCCTGAATACTAGTGGTAAAGAACCCACCTGCCAATGCAGGAGACATAAGAGACACAGGTTAGATCCCAGGGTCGGGAAGATCCCCTCTAGTATTCTGGTCTGGAAAATTCCATGGACAGAGGAGCCTGGCAGGCTACATCCACAGAGTTGCAAAGAGTCAGACATGACTGAAGTGACTTAGCACCAAAATACAAAAATTTCAATCTTAAAAGATACTTTAAAAAGTATATTGAAGGATCTAAAAACAATTTCAAAAGAGGAATTTCAAGAATGTTTTATAGGGAACTTCCCTGGCTGTCGAGTGGTTAAGACGCCAAGCTTCCAATGCAGGGGGCCTGGGTTCTATTCCTGGTCAGGAAACTAGATTCTACAACTAAACTAAAAAATGCTGCATACTGCAACAAAGATTGAAGATCTTGAGTGCCACAACTAAGATCAGTTCAGTTCAGTTCAGTCGCTCAGTCGTGTCCAACTCTTTGTGACCCCATGAATCGCAGCATGCCAGGCCTCCCTGTCCATCACCAACTCCCAGAGTTCACTCAGACTCACGTCCATCGAGTCAGTGATGCCATCCAACCATCGCATCCTCTGTCATCCCCTTCTCCTCCTGCCCCCAATCCTTCCCAGCATCAGAGTCTTTTCCAATGAGTCAACTCTTCACATGAGGTGGCTAAAGTACTGGGGTTTCAGCTTTAGCATCATTCCTTCCAAAGAAATCCCAGGACTGATCTCCTTCAGAATGGACTGGTTGGATCTCCTTGCAGTCCAAATGATTCTCAAGAGTCTTCTCCAACACCACAGTTCAAAAGCATCAATTCTTCGGCGCTCAGCTTTCTTCACAGTCCAACTCTCACATCCATACACGACCACTGGAAAAACCATAGCCTTGACTAGATGGACCTTTGTTGGNTTCTCCAACACCACAGTTCAAAAGCATCAATTCTTTGGCACTCAGCTTTCTTCACAGTCCAACTCTAATGTCCATACATGACTATTGGAAAAACCATAGCCTTGACTAGATGGGCATTTGTTGGCAAAGTAATGTCTCTGCTTTTAAATATGCTGTCTAGGTTGGTCATAACTTTCCTTCCAAAGAGTAAGTGTCTTTTAATTTCATGGCTGCAATCACCAAAATAAACATAACCTTGCTTCAATTAGCCTGGCCATATGGTTACAGACAGCGAACTTTGATTTTTATGTAAGCCAAAGCAAGCTGGAATTCCTGTTCCTTTCTTCTCCCTCATTTACTTCCATTCATTTTGCAGAACTCAGCATGGAGTCTGCCTAGATCTAAATGGGCTGGTGGACAAGTTGTTAACCTTTCTGACTTCTTCACTGTAAAATGAGGGAGTTTAATCCAAAGCTCTAAAATGCCTCCGGTCCCTAAGATTCGCCCTCTTAAGTAGATTGTCAGGACCTTGAACTTGGCCCTTGATTAATAATATGTTTTGTTAATAAAATCTGAAAAAAATAAAGTATATTCCCAAGGTCAAGTATAAGCCCTTTGCCTCAATAAAGCACAGGGCTTTTGCTTCCTGATGGCAGTCAGCATGCTTTGGCTAATAATGAAGCCTCATCTCTAAGTCTCATGTAGAATCATGTTTTAGGAGGGACATGAGTGTGTAAAGAATCCACCTGCAATGTGGGAAACCTAGGTTCTATCCCTGGATTGGGAAAATCCCCTGGAGAAGGGAACGGCTACCCACTCCAGTATTCTGGCCTGGAGAATTCCATAGACTATACAGTCCATGGGGTCACAGAGAGTCGGACACAACTGAGCAACTTTGACTTGAAAGGTTACCTACTCTTTCCTTTAGGCAAGAACATACAGCAAATCAGATATTTGAAAGTTGATAGTTTTAATCTTATTTTTAAAATGGCAATACATAGTTTTGTAGAAAATTTGAAAATGCAAGAAACTGCAAAGGAAAAAATAATAATTTTTTCCACCTAGGGTTAATTTATTATATTTCTGTCTGTATCCTTCCAGTCTTTTAATTCATATATCTATGATATTTTTAATCTTTATAAATATGTATATGTGTCATTAACATTTTTCATGTTGTTCTCCTACAAATTATTTTTTAATTACTCTCTTCTAGCCCAAGGATCTTCCTGTCAAGGACCAAACAGTAAATAGTTTTGGTTTTGTTGGCAATTTGGTCTCTGTCACAACTGTGCAGTTGTGCTGTGGGAGCCGGAAAGTAGCCATAGGCAATAAATAAATGGTCGTGGCCATATTTCAGTAAAATCTGATTGAGAAAACAGGCAACCAGATGGACTTATTCTGAAGGCCATTATCTACTGACTTCTGGACTTTAAAAAATCTTGTTCATTGTTTAGGAATATTTCCAAATTGATCTGACCCATAGCCTATTGTCAACACAAGCTATTTTTGATTTTTTTGCTATTATGAACAATAATGTGATATGTATACCTATTTCAGTAAGATAAAGACCAAGAAATAAAATTGGTACTAAGACCAAAGTACCAATAGAACAAAGTACACACACACACATACACTCATGCACTTTGTCCTTCTACCACTGAGAGATCATCTCTGTTAAAAGTGGGATGTATTCCTCTCAGATTACTTATGTGCTTACATAGATTCCCCCTGCTGCCCCATAAATGGAATCATACTATGTTTTTGGTTTACTAATCTGCTCTTCTTCTTTAAATCTGATGTTTTAATAGCATCATTTTGACTGTTAATGGGCAGAGACGAAATTAAGACTACAGGTACGTCTCTGTTAATAAATACCTAGTTTATTTCCGATTTCTATTAAATATGGGGGGGCTTGTTTTTATCTAGTGTGGTAAATGTGGGGAAGGTAGGTGGTGTGGGGACTTCAGAAACATAAGCTCAAACACCTGACATTGTTCTTAACTGAAATCCAAAAAGCTTGTACAGCATGACAAAAACATATGTATCTTGTATTAAGTAGAAAATTATTAAATTCTTTCAATTTAAAAATTCTAAAAGTACTTCCAAAAATTTTAATTCCATGAAGTTTATTTTCTAATTAGACATTATATACATCTAATATATAATAGATATATATAATCAGGCAGTATCAACTGCTTTACTATACGTTACCTCCAATCTGTAACATGATGTTAGGTAGAAAAATATCATTCAACAAATACTTGCTGTGGTAAGAACTTAATTAGACACTGGGATGAATACTAAGACAATTCTTTCTCTGAAGGAACTTTAATTTGGTATATTAACAGGGCTTGTCTTTTAAGATCTTAAACCAGTGAGTGTATCTCACATTTTGACAATTTTTTTTTTTTTGTATGTATCTTTTAGGGAGGAATTCAGATTCAGAGAAGTAAAGCAAAGCTTTCAGGAGATGAGACTTCTGCTGAACAAGCAAGATCTGGATATACACGAATAATTTCAGAGCTAGAACTACTGTACCTAAAAGATTTACCTGCATTTGGCTAACACTGAGTGTGTACCTTATAACCACCTCTTTCATTTCTTTCAACAGCTCTGTGAGACAGGGACTGTTCCCACCCACAGATAAAGAAACCGAGGCACAGAGGTTAGGCAGAATTGTTTCAGGTCTTCACCTTAGCCAGTGCTGGAAGAAGCAAGACTCAAACCCCAAGAGCACAGGGCCACCATGTCCTCTGCCTTCTTCAGCAGACAGGTGACAGTCTGTGTGGGGAAGCACCTCATGAGGCTGGACTGGGCTCTGCAGCACAGCAGACCAGGATGAGAGCAGCCTGACCAGGACAGAGGGCCGGCTCCCTGAAGCAGCGGGAAAGTGCCTCGCATTCATCAATAGGCTCACAGATCAGAAGAGACTCGGGGCCCAAAGAGCTTCAGAGCTTATCAAAAGCGCACTTTGCTTTTAAAAAATGGTTTTGTGTAAAATCAAATGTCTTTGATTTTATACAAATTTGAAACCCAGGTTTTATGGATTACATGTTTGTGTCCCCCTCCCCTACACCCATCAAAAAAAAAAAAAAAATCCATCATGTTGAAATAAAACCTCTAGAGGACTATATTCAAAGGTGTGGTCTTTGGGAGGTTATTGGGTTTAGAGAAGGTCAGACCGGGTAATGAAAGGAGGGTCCTTAGAAGAGAAAGAGATCAGAGCTCTCCCTACGTGCCATGTCCCAAGTGAGAGGAAACAGGGAAGTCAGGCCTCACCAGAAACTGACCACGCTGGCACCCTGGCCTCCAACTTCCCAGCCTCCAGAACCGGGAGAAGTGTTCGTTGTCTAAGCTACCCAGTGTATGTGGTCTTTTGTTAAAACAGCTTAAACGACTAGGACGTCAGGGAAATGTCTTTCCCCTGGTGTCAAATGTAAACATTCCCTTCAAACCATGGACTAGGAAATTGACCAGATGTAATACAAAGTATGTTCAGAAAGTATCGCTTCCTCCCTGCAAACCCCTATGTGCCTGGGGACCCTGGGGTGTGTGCTCTGGGGGCGAGTCTCCTTGCAGACCCAGGGCTCCTGCCATCTGCTGGAGGCAGGTGTGTGATGAAAGGAGAGGGAAGATGCTATCATTGCACATCGGTTACAGGGCATGGGGTTATAAAGAGGAAAAGAACACACAGATGAAAGGACTAGAGTTAACGTGGACACAGGACATCTGCAGAATGTGGGTCACGGCATCTTTCAGAGCTCAAGGTCACGCACTCCTTAACTTTGCTCTCAGCAACACAAAGCTTGGTTGTCAAAAGATTTCTGCAAAAGGCCATTCTTCTTCTCCTTCATTCCTCCCATGTGGGGTGATTCTTCCATCCCATTGGTGCAATGGGAAAATTACGGGCTTTGGACAGTTGTGTGCCCATCAGCAGTTGTGTGCCCCGTTTATCTCTCTGAGTCAGAGTTCTTTCAAGTGTAAAAGCATAATGAGATTCGCCTGGTGTTAAACAAGAGGACACCAACTTGCAGTGCCTGATCCATGGTAGCTTAAAAGAATTTAGGTAGAGAAAGAGATAACTTCTTGGAAACAAGAACTGAGGCAGAGTGTGCCCAGACACTTGGTCGGATGCAAGCACATGTGTTGGACATATTTCTAGTACGGAGAACCAGTTCACACTAGGGACAAACAATCCTATGGCTTCACTTTGGTCCCTTGGGGAGCCCAGAATCAACCCAGACTACTGTGTCCCAAGACTCCGTTCCATTTCCTTTGCTGTCCTTTGAAAGCAGGTCAATGTATCTCTTCCTCCTTTTGATTTCCCCTCGAGACTAATCCCTGAGAGTCACATTTAGAGATAAAACCTTATGCACTCCCCAACCACCACTCCCCCAACCTGTGTAAGGCTAAGGTGCATGACAGTAATTATGTACTATTGGAGGAAATGGCAACACACTCCAATATTCTGGCCTGGAGAATCCCACGGACAGAGGAGTCTGGTAGGCTATAGTCCATGGGATTGCAGAGGCGGACACAACTCAAGTGATTTAGCTTTAGCATCCTACAAGGGATACTTGTAATAACTTTGTTTTATTGTAACAAATTTGTAAGCTCAAACCCAGAGATTCATTTGTTTTCAAGGCCATTTTGCACTAGAAGAGTTGACTCTTCTCAACCTCTAAAATGTAGTAAATCCCAACTACAAGAAAGAGCAGCAGCATTGGAAAAGAACTTGTTCCAAGGATCAGTTTCCCTCTCAACAAATGAATTGGCTGATAAGAGAATAAACTTCTCTAAAAACAAGCAACAACCACAAAAACAAAAACCTCTGAACAGTGATGGTAACCATAGTAATTATCACAGAGAGGCAGAAAACCAGAGAAAACAAGATTGAGGTTCCAGCTGTAACACTTCTTAGCTCTTTCATCTCACAAAACGAGGTCACCAACTCTTTCCTTGTCTACCTTGTGGGGTTTTGTAGAGATTCAAGAATGTTTGCCGAGCATAAAAACTGTAAAGTAAGACACCTCATTCTACATCTGCCCCATATAAATTAAATATGCTTTAGGCACACAGTAGTGCATAATCCACTATTCTAACACGCATTATTACTCATTATTTGGTGCGTAATCTAGTATTATGCTTCTGATAGTCTTATATATTTTATTAGAAGAAAATGAAATGTAAGGACTTCTCTGGTGGTCCAGTGGTGGAGAATCCTCCTGCCAATGCAGGGGACATGGGTTGGATCCCTGGTCCAGGAAGATCCCACATGCCACGGGGCAACTGGGCGCATGGGCCACAACTGAGCCCTCACCCTAGAGCTTGTGCTCAGCAAGAGGAGAAGCCACACCGCAGTCAGAGGCTTGGGTGCCACAACTAGGGAACAGCCTCTGCTCTCTGCAGCCGGAGAAAGCCACGTGCAGCGACGAAGGTCCAGTGCAGCCAAACACAAAACAAAAAAAAGGTTTTTTAAGGAAAGGGAAACGTTAGGTGTCAAGGTTTGTCAAACATCACATTAGTTCCTTGTATCATGCATTCTTCATTAAAAAAAAAAAAAAAAAGGCAATCTTTGAGGCTCTGGCCAGCAAAATCAGCAAGCCAATATCTCAAACAGAAGGATGGAGCAAGGTTTTCATCCAAAACGGGTAGAGGTGACAAAGGGACTTCATTTCCAGATAATCCAAAGAAACTTGAATTATCCAACAATTTGATCTTTGAACCATATTATCTTACCCTTGTCCCCTCATCCCACTGAGGTCCTTTGAGGGTTATGCCTTCATCTTTTATCAGGGGGCCCAGAACCAACTTACAGCAAACCACTGTTGCAGTGATACTGAAGTCTAGCTAAGGACATTACCTTGGGGCTCACTTTGTGAAAGAAGAGGATGATAATTTCTTTCAGAATTGAGCAACAGAAAGGACTCTGCTTACCTTGAAGAATTAGTGACTTATCGTTTGTTATTTTTTACTCTGTGAGCAATGAGAATCTGAATTATGATTTTGTTCCTCTGTGAACAATGAGAATCTGAATTATGGAGCAAGGACCTGATTTTATACCTCTCCATGAATGACCTTATACTGTTGTGAATTATTTCTCACCTTAAATCCAAGGGGAGGAAAATAACATACCCCAGTTTAATTAGTATGCTGTTATCAGCTTATTTAAAAAATAGTGCTTGAAGAAAATAACCCTCCTGTGGTTTTAATAGCTATTTAAAACTAAATAATTTTTTACAAACATTTAAAGAAAACAATAATCTGTTTTAACTGAAGAAAACCATAATACTAATTTTGAAAAGACTGTTGATGTCACGGTGGTTTATTGGGCAAATACAAAGTATAGGCTCTTGCTTTTTTTTTTTTTTAAGCAAAGCCAAAGAGATTAGAAACCAAGTAGACACATTCTTTTTTTAGAACAGAAACATAAATTAGTTTTAACTAACAATTAGGCACTTAAAATGTAAATGTAAAATGGCATTTTGAAGTACAAACTATAGTTAACAAGCCCAAATTCCTCCTGAAATGTTTTTACAAACACAAAAGCGCAAGCATGGAAAACATATTTCTAAACTAAGAGAATTTCCCCTTTTGAAAAAAAGAACCTGAATTCAAATCTGTATGACAGACCAATGATTAAGGTACCAGTGGGTAGGAGAAGAGTTTCTGAAATTTACACATTTAATTAAAACATAAGCATTTAATAAAACTATTACAGTAATATACAGTATATATCATAATGAAAAATATATGTCAGGAAAATAATGAATTCTAGACTTAGAATTTTACTTTACAACAAGGCACTTAACACATTGAAACAGTACAGTAAATTTCCAAACGATGCAATTGGCGACCTCTCAAACCTTGTAATATCTCTTTTGTGAATATAGTATAACATAACCATACATTTTGCAGCATTAATCATTGCATAGGAGGTAAACTAAATAATGAATTCCAACTTGGCAATTAGATTAGCTTATAGTTCTTCTTTTTCTTTTAAAGGACAGTTTTAAATAAATCCACAATAAACAGCTATTCTTATTCATGATTCATTCAGACCACAACATAGTTAGATTAATGAGTAATAAAATAAATCAGAACTTACAAGGTGTGTATCTGTATAAAAACTTATCTTTGGGTACCTTCGACATGATTTTCAGGGTTTAGGTATTGAAGTCAAGAGCATTTCTTAATAGAAGAAATATTTTTAGCAAGTAAGTCAGAGGAGTTAAATTATTGCAACACAATGACGTTAAAAAAGGACTCTTTATACAAACAAATAGAAAAGCCTTCAACATATGGCATATTAATTATAATAAACATGTAAACTCATTTATTAAGAATTCCTTCTCACACTTCCTTATACTACAGGAGTGAGTGTGTTAAGACTGGCTTACATTTGAAATCAGCTTTATAGCGCAAAACGAAGTCAACAATATAAAAGAATTTTAAGAGAAATATTCAAAATATTCAAGGAACAAGATGTTAACTCTCAAAAAAGTAACTGCATGAATTCTAGCATGTAAAAAAAACCACACACACACGAGAAAGATGGCCAATTTGGTGTTTCAAGGTAAACAAAGTATAGGAAGTTATAAAGGGAGACATTAATGATTGTGATAGTGAGAGGTAAAAATGGTCTGCAAATTTTCTTTGATCAGATGGATAAAAGATTAGAATTATAACCCCTGTGATCTAAGCACATTTTCCCTTTGGAAAAGGTTTAAAATGCCTTTAAAATAATTACTTTTGAAAAAAATAATTACTTTTCATGATGCTTTCAGATTACTGGTAAAAATAATAATTTTAAAATGCCTTTAAAACCTTGGAAATACACTCGTGTCTAGTTTGTGTTCCAAGCTCTATAACATATTTCCACAAGAGGGCACTGATGTACAGCAAAGAACCTTATGCGCTGTCATTCATCAACCAGCTCAGTCACAACCACCTCCCTACCTTCCTTCCATCGAAAAACTTGTTTCCCAAGATGCCAAGAAATTAAATACCAAATTTCAAATTACCTTGGGTGGAACTGAGTGGGTAAGAAGACTATTTTCAGGGCTAATGTAGGAACTAAAAAAAAAAAAAAAAAGAATCTGAAAGGAATTCATTTTCACTTGAAAGAGTTTGTTTTAAATGTGGCATCATTCATAGAAATTATATATTATAGAAATATTGCACCAAGGACTTAATCACAGAAAAAGCTTCAAACTGGAGCACTGGCTTATAAAAACAAGGATAATAGATAAGATCTTATGTTGTTTCAAAAGGCAAGCTCATAATTACGTCTTTTTTTTCAATCGAGGTATAATTGACATAAAACATTAATTTTAGGTTTACAATGTAATGATTTGTACATATTGTGAAATTATCACCACAGTAAGACTAATAATTGTTTACATTTTATATCCCAAGTGGCATATGGGGTTGAACCTCAAGTTTGGTTTCCTAAATGTAAATGGGTTTTGCTATTTCTCTTATTTCCCCATCTAGAAACTCTAGTATTCCCCTCTCCCCTTATTTTCACACCACATGCTTCCACAGCATTTATTAAAGAGCAGTGGCATATACATGGGAGCAGTGGTATCCATACATGGGGTCATAGATGTTTTTAAAGTTCTTCAAAAGGTGATGGAATTAAAAAAAACAAAAACTGGATTACTTGATTAAAATGCAAAGTTTATACTGTTTTCAAGGTTGTCCAATAATCAATACACCATGATTTTTAAAGCTTAAACACCTTTCCTTACTTAATTTGAAAAAAGAGTGGGTTATACAAGATATAGCTGAATGAGGCTCTAAGGTATATCAAGTTGTTTTATTTGAATTCGAGGCTCAAGGAATATATCAGTGTTAGGAGAACAAAACTCAAGCTTCTGTGTCAGACACTTTTCCTCACAATTAGGAGAAATTTAAAATCAGTATTTTCAAGTAGAATACATTGTCTTATCGCAAGCGTCAATATTTAACAAATGAAAATAAGTGAAAATTACATAGAAATATAGCTAAATACACCAAGTAAGCTGTACATATGGTTCTTATTGACTTACTAATAAATACTGGAAAGACTTCTTGCATTTCAAAACCTGGCAAGGATGTATAGGGTTTCAATTCGTGTTTTAAATAAGTAAGTCAGTCTTTCTGCCTTCTGATTCAACCTTTAGTGTTTCTCTTTTACGGAAAGAATCATACTGAAAACATACACAGAATTTTAGCACCAAAGGATGATGACCCTTCTGAACAGAATTGTTTTGTGCTTCTCTTAGACAAGTTCAAGTTCAATTTTGTGTCCCGAGTCAAGGCTGACTCATTGACAATGACAAAGTTAGGGATGTTTTTCATTCTAAGTGGGGAGAAATCTTCACCATCAATATAAAGGTAAGTGCCTCCTGCTACCCATACTGACTTCTCCCCTCTATGACTACTGTTGATGATTTTGTAACCTTANTTTTTTTTTTTTTTTTTAAGTTCCTGTTGGTTGCCTTTATCCTTCCTTGTCTCATACCTTGTCTCAGAGCCATCCTTTTTTCTACCCAGTTTTTATTTCTGGGCTTGACTGAAAGCGGTCCCTTTCAGGAGTGTAGGGTGTGAACACTAGCACAAGTAGCATGGGCCAAGTGTACACTATGTTGACATAACTGTGTGACTTTGAGCCGGTTTCTTAACTTCTCTGAGCTTCATGTCCCTCCTTGGGAAAAAAAATTCTTGCCACACAGGGTTGTTAGAATAAGACAGTATTCTAAAAGACAGTTTGGCAGAGGAATGGAAACAATCATTAGTTTTTAAGCTAGGGAAAGTTGGGGATCCTTTAATCTTTTTAAAGAAGCAGTGCTATTCTAGAGAAACAAATGTGTAATCCCCCTTTGTTTGGGGTGTGTGTGTGTGTGTGTGTGTATTTTAAGTTTTAATTAGTCCAAGGAAAGAAACATATCAATGGTAAACTATTTTCCCCTCAAATCCTCAGTTTATGCTTCAGTTTCTTCGTCCTTTTCCGTAGTAAAGAACCTTAAAGTCACTGTGATCTTCCTGTGGGTATTTATACCCCTAGAAAAACAGTACCTTTAAGAAGCAGTGCGGGACAAGACTTCCAAAGGTCCCTTTGTCCCATTGCAATTTGTGTGTCTTTATCACTGTAACCCAAGTAAAAAATGTACCTTTTTTCCAAACTTGTAAATAAAAATAACCTCAAAAAAATAATAAAAGACACACTGTAAGGGCAGTAGAGCTGTATTGCCAATGGCATTGTAGATTTATTAATAGATGCAGCTTTCCCGGGTAGGGTTAAATGCCTCCACAAGGATTGTGTTTTCTGTTACTTTCAAACAGGTCCCCTTCCCCACATCCCACTCCTCTTACTAAAGTCTGGAACAGGAGTGCCTTTCACACAGTAGGCAGTTGACTTCCACTTCCCAGCCTCCCTCTCTGGGAGGAGGGCAGGGAGTGCCGGATGGGAGCAAACACTTTCTGGGATACCATTGGTGGGAGGACACCGTTTGACCATCTAGAAGAGAAACAATGAAGCCTTTGAAGAATTGAGGGTAATCTGTGGCTTCCCCTTTTCGACCTCCTTTTGTTTGAGCACTGAAACTTTGTTGTTGTTGATTAGTCCACTCAGTCGTATCTGACTCTTAACGACCCCATGGACTGCAGGCCACCAGGCTCTTCTGTCCATGGGATTTCCCAAGCAAAAATGCTGGAGTGGATTGCTGTTTCCTTCTCCAGGGAATCTTCCTGAAGCTTTACATGAACAGAAATCCAGAGATGATTTCTAGAACGTCCTCGCCGCATCTTAAATAGGTCAGTGAAAGCTGGATCTCTCCATGCTGTAATGCCAGTGAATTGCTCCTCTTTGTTCCTCTGGAGAGTTGCTGAATAGGGCACGTTCATCAACTGTGGACACAAGCCTGAGTTCCTCTCAGCTTCTGAGGGGGCAGGAATTCTATTCAGAAATCAGATATTGACTCTCAGCATAAAACACTTGGATGCTTTTCAGTATTCCAGTTTGAAACTGGGAGCTTCTCCTAGCCTTATGGAAATCTACCCCAGGACCCCATGCCCTCCCAGAATCACACATTTCTCCTAATAAGCCCCAAGTCTTTTTGAAACACCCCATCTCTGCAGAGGGCTCCCCTGGGGGCACAGATGGTAAAGAATCTGCCCACAAGGCAGGAGAACTGGGTTCAATCCCTTGGTCGGGAAGATCCCCTGGAGAAGGAAATGGCAACCCCTACTCCGATATTCTTGCTTGGAGAATCCTGTGGACAGAGAAGCCTGGCGGACTATGGTCCACGGAGTCACAAAGAGTCAAGCATGACTGAGCGACTAACACACACACACCCATCTCTATAGGGTGCTTTTCTTCTGGGTTAATCCTCACAGTTATAGGTATCTGTAGGCAGCAAAACCAACCTGCAGGATGCAGGCCCCAGGAAGGGCAAGGGAGTTTTTGATACCCACCCGCTCTATCTCCATTTCTTTTTGATGTTTCTCAGAAGCAAGCCAGAGTTGGAGAGCTTTAAAGAAAAAGGAGAAAGAAAAAAAAAAAAAAAAAAAGTCCTTGGGGAGGGCTGTTCCTCACTGTCCAGGCCCACAGAAAGCTTGTTTTGTTCCAGAGAGAGCTGGCCAGCTAATCTGTCTCTTGTTCCGTGGTTGCTGGAGCAGCAGGGCGCTGCCTCCTCTCCACACAAAGCCTCACACAAATTCTTCGTTTCCCAGGCAACGTGCCTTAGCTTCACAGACTCTCTGGTCCTCCCACTCCCTCCACTCTGGAAAATTGAACTGATGGTAGGGACAACCCTGGCACCATTCACATACAGGTTTATGGAAGCAAGAATCAAAAATAGCTCCAGCCAGAAGAGAGGGCACCAGGAGCGGGCAGAGAGCTCCACCTTACATCCTGGAGCTTACTCAGAGGGTAGGTCCTGGGAGCAAAGATTAGACCAGGAAGTGGACTTCTGACTGATGACTCAGAGAGGTGGTCAGAAGCCTGAACTTCATTGGTGACCAACTTGCGTTTCTGATCCAAATTCTTTTTTAATTTTAATTGGATAATTATTGCTTTACAATGCTATGATCTCTGCCATACATCAATATGTATCCGTCATAGTTATATGCATATCTCCTTCCTCTTGAGCCTCCCTCCACCATTCCACCCTTCTAGGTCATCACAGAGTACCAGGCTAGGTTCCCCATGTTATACAGCAGCTTCCCACTAGCTTTCTATTTTACACATGACAGTGTATATATGGCAATGCTACTTTCTCAATTTGTCCTACCCTAAGGAGTTGGCAACCCACTCCAGTATTCTTGCCTGGGAAATCTCATGGACAGAGGAGCCTAGTCAAGGGGCTGGAGAGTGGCACGCTATAGTCCATGGGGTTGCAAAAGGGACTTAACAACTAAACAAAACAACTGCCATTTAGTAATAACTGCCACTATATGACCTTGGCAAGTTGCTGACTTCTTGAAGTTTTAGTCTTTCTTGTCTGTAAAATGGGGTGATGATATCTACTGAGAAGAAGATACTGGGAGGATTAACTGAACAAATAGATATAAAGTGCCTGACAGGAGGAGGAGCTTACACACACACACATTGAGAGCAGTTCGAGAAGGGGAGAAGGCTTGGACAGTATGCCTCTCTGAGAGGGTCACCCAGAAGTCTGGGGAATTAATTTCTCCTTACCCATCAGAAGCAGCCCTCAGCCCAGGTCTGATGGCAGCTGGTGGATAAACATTACAATGGATGAATGCTCCTTGGGTGTGATAACTCTGGGGCTTGTTCTTCATTATTTCCCACAGGATTAGGCTCTAGCTGCCCACAGTAGCAATCTGCTTAATGTGCAACCTTCCCTGGCTTCCTTCACTTTGCCTGACTCATTCCCCCAATATCCTACCTGGTTTTCTGGGATCAATTTTCAAATGAAATATCCATATTTTACTTAAAAAAAAAAATTAACTTGGCTGTGCTGGGTCTTAGTTGTGGCATGTGGGATCTAGTTCCCTGACCAGGGATCAAACCTGGGCCTCCTGCATTGGGCGTGCAGAGTCTTAGCCACTGGACCACCAAGGAAGGCCCTTGAAATTTAACTTCTTGACTCAGTGTTTGCCTGTGGAGGAGGCTAAGATACCGATATTTCTCCACATTTCTGAAGGCTACGCTCGCAGGACCATCGCTGATTCAGGACTTCTGCTTCAGCTGATTTAATCAGTTCAGATACATTTCACTGTTCTACACGTGCCACTTCCTGCCCACAGGGGTGATCCAGACCAGGAACTCAGTCCTTGGTCTCAGCACACACACACACACACAGACACACACACACACACACACAGACACACACACACACACACACACACACACACACAGACAGACACAGACACACACACACACACACACACACACACACACACCCTGTATTAGTTTTCTATGCTGCGTAGCAAACTGCTACAAATTTAGCAGCTTAAAATAACACATTAATTTTTTAGTTTCTGTGGGTCAGGTACAGCTTAGCTGGGGTTTCTGCTCAAGGTTTCATCAGACTTCAATTAAGATGTCGGCTGGTCTGCATTCCCTTCTGAAGTTCAAGGTCCTCTCCCAAGCTCATACAGTCATTGGAATAATTTGGTTACTTGCAGCTGTGGGACTGAGGTACCTATTTTCTGGCCAACTATTAGCTGAGGGTAGCTCTGGGCTACTAAAGGCCCCTAGCATTTCCTTGCCATTAGGCTGTTTCACAACAGGGAGGTTGACGTCTTCAAAGTCAGCAAAACCATTTGTCTCTAATGTGCTAAGTCAGAGTCTTAGATAACATGACCTAATCAAGGGAGTGGCTATTCTATCACCTTTGCCATATTTATTAGCTGGAAGCACACACACACACACACTCCAATTGTGTATAGTAAACTTTTCTGCGAGTTTTGATGAAGACAGAGGAGAAAGAGTTTTATAGTATAACAATGTAAGCTTTTCTTTTTTAAATGTATTTTACTTTTTATTGTATTGGATTGGATCTTAGTTGTCTCCTGTAGGATGTTCAGTTGCAGCATGCAAACCCTTAGTTGCAGCATGTGGGATCTAGTTCCCTGACCAGAGATCCAACCTGGTACCCTTTCAGTAGGAGCATGAAGTCTTAGCCACAGAGCCACCAGAAATGTCCCCAAACTGTTCTTCAATTTTCTTCAGCTCCCTGCCTCTTGTTGCTCCCTCCCCCACTTCATTCCTTGATTCTCCCTCTCTGCTCTTTCCCCATCCCCAAATTCTTGTCTGTTTCTGTTACACAGCAGTTTATCTTTTTATGCCTTGACTCCCTAGGCTTAAGACCTTGCATTCCATTCCATGTGGGATATTCAGATATTTTTCTTGCTAAAGACAAGAAGAAGTGTCTTCTCTGCAAGAATAATTTAGGTGCCATTTGTTAAAGTTTTTTTTTTTTTTCATTCTGCTACCAAATATTAATTACAATTTAGTGGAGGAGACAGAAATGACTCCATTAATAGCAGGAAGTGAATGAGGGAGGGAGGGGGAAGACACTAACTATAAAATCACCACTGATTAGTAAGGACTGAACCCACTAGCAGTAACAGTGCCAGAGTATTCTTCCTGGAGCCTGGAGACATAAAAAATAAAACAGGTCAAGTAGGTGGGGACATTCCTAAATCTAACAGTAGGGTTATTAAAATTGGTGCTTATTTATACATGATTTGGGTGTATGTGTGTGTGTGTTTTACCTCTTCTTGCCTGTATTGTTAAGTAACTTTCGGAGTCCCACATCTGTTATTAAATAGCAGGCTAACTCTGGGAAAATTCCTTAACGTTTCTGTCCCTTAATCCCTGATCTGAGAAATGAAGACGTGAGACAAGGTCATCCTAAGTGTCTCTCGCAATGTGGTGAGTCTGTGGCTCTGTGATTGTTCTGCCACTCCTGCTAGACCTTCAGTTCTTCAAAGACAGAGATCATTTTATAGATTCCCCAGTCAGCTTGATTTTTTTTCTCCGCAATTCACAGAGGTCTATATGAGGTGGTGACTCAGTCGAAAACAGTGCCTCCCATTCTGGAGAACAAAACACTTCTGAGTTTAAGCCAGCAGTGAGGGGTGTGTGTGTGTGTGTGTGTGTGTGTTGGGGGAGGGTTTTCATTCCAAGCTGCAGGACCACTGGTTGCTCAGGACAGGGCCTGAGAACAGCAGGCCAGGGCTGCCGTGAGTGCGGGGTGGAGGGTGGCGGGGCCGGGTCAGAATCCCCGAGTGGGTGCCGAATAAGAGTGGCCTGAAGCCACCATGGGCAACAGAAGGGCCAGAGGACGGGGTTGAGCAGCTAGGAGAGGAAGATGCCCATGGAAATGCATCTGCTCAAGTGCTCAGAGAAGGAAGGGGCATGGGCCTTGGCCACCATCGGTCAAGAGGTGTGTCTCCACTGTTGTTTAACAGCCACATTATGCAGCTCTCAGAACTGGGTCCTGGGAGGAGACCCACAAGAATAAAGAGCTACAGCCTGGGTTCTGAAGAGGTCTCCTAGGCTAGTGAGGAGATGGCCACAGTAACCGTATTTTCTGATCCCAAAGAGGGACATGCTGATTGACCAGTACAAATATACTTTCCAAGTTAAAGACATGTGATATATATAATCAGGATATCCCTACCGATAAAACACAAAACCTCAGCCTGACTCATCAACAATTACCTGGAACAGACACACGCACAGGGAAAATCCCCGGGGGATGCCCGGGAGGTTAAAACAGGGTCAGCCAGGGCAGGTGGGAGGTTAAAACAGGGTCAGCCAGGGCAAGTGAGATCACCGTCACGTGTCGTGTATGAGACCAAGTTGACTGGACTGTTACCTATGTCTTTGTGACCCAGTTGCCTAGTAGATCAGTGGCTGCCCTCAAAGTGCGATCCAATTATTTCTGGGAATTCATCAAGGAATGCCTCCTGTGTGTTCACACCCCGCTCTGTTCTCTGCAGTTGCTATTTGGTGCCCTCCTCACTGTCCAGCCTCCCCCCCCCGCCCCCCCCACACACACAGCTGCCCCTTACTCCA
>SJYV01005184.1:379646-401400 GCA_006410875.1 Neotragus pygmaeus | reverse complement strand
TGCTTGAGAAGTCCCCCCACCCCAACAGGTTCTCTCCCATTCAGTGTTCAGCAACTGTCTACTGAATACCTACTATGTGCCCCACCCTGTGTAACACAGTAGGGCTTCAGAGGCCGATGACACTGTCCTTCTCTGTTCTTGAGGAGAGAAGAGCCCAGAAGCAGATGATATGAGGTTCTGTAGGGCTGTGTGTGTGTCAGTCACTCAGTCATGTCTGGCTCTTTGTGACCTTACAAACTTGTAGCCTGCCAGGCTCCTCTGTCCACAGGATTTCCCAGGCAAGAATACTGGAGTGGGTTGCCATTTTTTCCTCCAGGTATCTTCCCGACCCAGTGATCAAACCCGTGTCTCCGTAGCTTAGCCTCTGCTTGGATCAATCAGTCTTTTCAGTTTCTACCCCCAACCCAGCTCCTCTCTGAGAGGGTTTAGGGTGAGCGTAGCTGTGAACTTGGCGAAGCAGCAGTGAGTGGTTTCGTGAAGTGAGATCTTAATTCCTTGCCCAGGAATTGAACCTGGGTAGCCTGGATGAGAACCAGGAATCCTAGCCATCAGACCAGCAAGGGCCACAGGCTAGAAGCTATTTTTTCCTGGGTCTTTGAAAAATGTATTTATCACGGAGGCAGGTACAAAGTTTATTATTAGAGACACAGCACAACAACAATTTGGAGAGCACACAGAGAAATGGTTTGATTAGTTAAGACAGAAACAAGGCGGGGATGCACACCCAGAGAGGAAGGGTGTGGGCATCCCGTCCAGTGAGGAGTGAAGTCAAGAGGCGGGTGGGTAAGTCATTTATATCAGGCAGCTCTTCCGGGTCTTTGTCTTCCTTCAGGCCAATTATCTGGTTTCTTCTTCTACACCTGACCTACCCTGGGACACTCCCCTGGGTGTGCACACCCCCCTCAGCCAAGATGAATCTCCAAGTGAAGGCTTCTGAGAGGAGCAAGACTCCTTATGGCCTGGCATTGCCCCTTGACTTTTCACCCACAAGGAGCCTTTCGGTGCATGTGTAGTGTCTGCCTTGTCCCAAAAGAGGGGGACGTGGAGATCCCTTAGTCATTTATTAAAACAGGGCTTTGCCTCTCTTTCTCCTTGCCATGACTATTACCTTGACTATTGCTGTGACTATTACCTTAAGGTGTTTCTAAAAGACAAACATTGGCTGTTTACCCTGTTTCTTTTGTTGCTTCCATTTCAGAGGGCAAAGAGGAGGCTGACTTGTAAATACCTTAACTGGAGCCCACCTGTCTCTTGTCTCAAGAAATGCTAAAGAGCTGTAAGTATTCAGCCTGAAGCCCACTTCTTTGTGCCCCATGAAACGCAGATAGGAGGCCAGTGGTCAGTGTCTAGCCTGGAGCTGCTGTCTCCTACAGCAGCTGTGTGGCCTAGGACTCCTTGTGACAGCAGAGGAGACGGTGCCTGGGGACCTGGGCAGCCTTCAGGACTCCCACTGGTCTCTGCTCGAGTCTCGGTTGCCCCCTGGTCTGAGGGGCAGTTGGTGGCCTCGCCTCTCCTACTCAGTGCAGCCCCTTCCCTCCCTGTTCCGCCTTCTGCTGGTTCTTTCTCTCCAGCACCTCTGGGTCCCCTCAGGAAGCGTGCGGCTCTTTGGGGGCACTCGTGTATTATGTGTGGGGCTAAGGAGCCTAAGGTTCATCCCTGGGGTGAGGGTTGGGGGGAGAACTTATTTCCTGCTTCTGTCTTCTGTCACAGTTCTCTTCCCATAATTCTTCAGGCTGAAAACGGCAGACTTCAGGCTTTCGATTTCCTGAACATCATATCCTTTTGTGCTAAGTTGCTTCAGTCATGTCCGACTGTTTGCAACCCCATGGAGCCCATGTCGTTTGCCAGGCTTCTCTGTCCATGGGATTCTTCGGGCAAGAATCCTGGAGTGAGTTGCCATGCCTTCCTCCAGGGAACCTTCCCCACCCAGGGATGGAGCCTGCATGCATCTCTTATGTCTCCTGCATTGGCAGGAGAGTTCTTTACCACTGAGCCACCTGGGAGCCCCTCATATCCTTTTACCCCAGACAATAAGCCTCCAGGTCTAATCATCATAAGCAAAAGAGGCCATTTCTACACTATGCTGCTGCTGCTGCTAAGTCACTTCAGTCGTGTCCGACTCTGTGCCACCCCATAGACGGCCCACCAGGCTCCACCACTCCTGGGATTTTCCAGGCAAGAACACTATGATCCAGTCCACAGCCTGCTCTCCATGATATATCAAAGGAACAGAAAGAAATTAAAATATCCTTTAGTTCCTTACAAAGGCTGGCTTTCAAGCCTTTCATCTTGCTACTGACTCTCAAATACTATTTTAAATGTCAGAAGCTGAACATTGCCTTTTTATATATCCCTTTTTCATTGTATTCCTGCTGAAACTCCACTAACTCTACCAGAGGCAGACAAGTGCCATAAGCTGTCTAGGAAGAAGTTACAATCATAGAGATGAAAAAGGAAAAAAGAAAATCTGATTTACGCACTTCAGAATGGGGGGAGTTCCTCTGTGACATTCAAAACCAATATTGTCCACCTCTTTTCTCCCATCCTTCGGCTCAGATGGACCCATGCACTAAATCTTCAGTTCTAGAAACCTGACTTGATACTATGTATGAAATAGATAACTAATGAGAACCTACTGTATAGCACAAGGAACCCTACTCAATGCTCTGTGGTGACCTAGATGGGAAGGAAATCCCCCAAAGAGGAGATGTATGTATACATGTCACTGATTCTCTCTTCTCTAAAGTAAAAACTAACACAGCATTGTAAAGCAGCTATACTCCGATAAAATTTTTAAAAAAATAGAAACCTGGCTTACACGGGCTTTCTCTAGTATGTAAAAAAAATACTTTGGAAGATAACTTCCACACTTATAAAATTATGACCAGACTTCCAGTGTTAGAGACAGCTAAGAGGAGGAGTTGTAAACTTTGGTCTCACCAAGACATAAAAATCCCTAAAGGAATTAGAAGAAGATTTTCCTTTTAAGTTTATTTATTTATTTATTTATTTATTTTTCCTTTTAAGTTTAAAATACCACCTCTCCAGGGCTTCTCAAGTGTTGCTGGTGGTAAAGAACCCACCCGCCAATGCAGGAGACTCAAGAGATGCGGGTTCGATCCCCGAGTCTGGAAGATACCCTGGAGGAAGGCACGGCAACCCACTCCAGTATTCTTGCCTGGGGAATCCCAGGGACAGAGGAGCCTGGCAGGCAACAGTCCGTAGTGTCGCGAAAAGTCAGACACAACTGAAGTGACTGGGACGCACACACGCACAAACATATGCATATCACCTCTCCAACAAAGAATTTTCTAGGCACTCCACTGTACTAAATCTTCATCAATCCTCTCAACAGTTTCTACAAGGAAGCTACTCCCCCCCACCCNTGAAAAAGGAAAAAAGAAAATCTGATTTACGCACTTCAGAATGGGGGGAGTTCCTCTGTGACATTCAAAACCAATATTGTCCACCTCTTTTCTCCCATCCTTCGGCTCAGATGGACCCATGCACTAAATCTTCAGTTCTAGAAACCTGACTTGATACTATGTATGAAATAGATAACTAATGAGAACCTACTGTATAGCACAAGGAACCCTACTCAATGCTCTGTGGTGACCTAGATGGGAAGGAAATCCCCCAAAGAGGAGATGTATGTATACATGTCACTGATTCTCTCTTCTCTAAAGTAAAAACTAACACAGCATTGTAAAGCAGCTATACTCCGATAAAATTTTTAAAAAAATAGAAACCTGGCTTACACGGGCTTTCTCTAGTATGTAAAAAAAATACTTTGGAAGATAACTTCCACACTTATAAAATTATGACCAGACTTCCAGTGTTAGAGACAGCTAAGAGGAGGAGTTGTAAACTTTGGTCTCACCAAGACATAAAAATCCCTAAAGGAATTAGAAGAAGATTTTCCTTTTAAGTTTATTTATTTATTTATTTATTTATTTTTCCTTTTAAGTTTAAAATACCACCTCTCCAGGGCTTCTCAAGTGTTGCTGGTGGTAAAGAACCCACCCGCCAATGCAGGAGACTCAAGAGATGCGGGTTCGATCCCCGAGTCTGGAAGATACCCTGGAGGAAGGCACGGCAACCCACTCCAGTATTCTTGCCTGGGGAATCCCAGGGACAGAGGAGCCTGGCAGGCAACAGTCCGTAGTGTCGCGAAAAGTCAGACACAACTGAAGTGACTGGGACGCACACACGCACAAACATATGCATATCACCTCTCCAACAAAGAATTTTCTAGGCACTCCACTGTACTAAATCTTCATCAATCCTCTCAACAGTTTCTACAAGGAAGCTACTCCCCCCCACCCCAACCCCATTTACAGATGTGAAATTGGAGAATTAAGAAGGTTGAACAGCTGTCTGCCCCAGATCACACAGTGAGCAAGCAAGCGTTCCACTGGCGCCCCACAGGAGAAGCTGTGGAGATGGTAATAGGGGGTCAGGGCAGGGCTGGGGTGCTTTTCTTCATCACATCTCAAGACTTGAGGAGACGGCTGGGCTGTAGCTGGTGGTCCAACCCCAGGCTCTTGGGGTATCACTGTCATCTTTGCTCTGACATGTTCTAGAAAATGGACTGGAGGCTGGGGATTGAGCAGAGTAGCTACTGGAAAAGGATCCCCAGCATCTGCAAGATTCTATGATAAGAGGGAGAAGCCCAAACTTGACAGCTATGATAATAATACAATTCAAGCCATTTTCCAATCTTCTTGTTTTGGGGTAGAAGAGGGGCAGATTCAGCTGTTTCTGGAATCTCTCATTCCAAGCTTTCAAAAGACTCCTCTCCCTGCCTTTTCAGAGTTTATTGGAGGTGTGCCCCTGGCATGTACCTTCCCTCGCAGGAATGAGGAGTAAGAGGTGGAGACAGGACTTGCTGGGGCACACAGGGTCCAGTTTAGTGTGGACCCCAGTTCCCTCCCTGAGCCCAGATTCTCATCTCCCCCTGGCAGTGGGGTTCAGCTCAGGCAGGTGAAGAACTGCTGGGACCTCTCCGACTGGAAGCTGTGCTGGAGATGGTCTTCCAAGCAGATACCCTCTTCCCAACCAGGGATGCAGGGCTTTGAAACTAGAAAATGCCAGGTCTGAAAGAGAGGAAAGAACAAGTCCAGCAACACACAGAGCTCTGTGTATTCAGAGGGAACTTGGCAGGGTTGTGTCCGGGCAGAGAAACTCCGAGTGGTACAAAGGGACGTGCCCAGAGTGGAGAAATCATGCTAATTGTCTGCACCAGAGCTGGAGAACGCCACCCAAAATGAAGAGAGAAAGGGAAGCCCCGTCCAGAGCCTTCAGTGCGCTGCGCCTCACTCCTTTTGTCTACCTGCTTCTGATCCAGACAGGTAGGAGAACCAGAGGGCAGGACAGGGTCTGCAGAAGGGGCCCGGGGCTTTCAAAGGAGAGGGAGGGGGAAGCTGAGGGCCAGAAGGCCTCTGGGGCGGGAGGAGGGGAGAATGCCCAGCCATCGTGGGAAGCGGCTCACTGAATTCAGGCATTCGTGTTGAATGTATTTCTTCATTCTGTGTGCCTCCTGCCTGGCCCCTGCCCCCCAGCCCCCAAAGCCTGCATGACTTTGGAGCTCCCACGGCATTCAGTACATTAGATGGAGGGCAACGAGCCATTGCTTATGGGACGTCTTGTTGGCGTGGGCCAGTCAGGCATTCTTTATAATCCCCAGTCGGGATTATGGTGGGGCTTGGAGGGGTGGGGAAATCTTGGTTTTGTGCCTCCTCAACCCCACACCCTGGCTTCTCTGGGTGTAAAACAGGCAAGGGAGATGAAAGAAGCTTTGGAGATAATGAGTCTCCTGGCTTGGGACAGTAACGCCAACCTATCTGTAACTCAGGCACACCACAGACACACCTATCTTCTGTACTGCCCCCTACCAACTTCTTGGCAGAAATGATCTGATTTTCAATACATGTGCTTATGTGCGCACACATACGTGAGGTTCTCAGGTAGCTCGGTGATAAAGAATCCGCCTGCCAATGCTGAAGACGCAAGAGACTCAGGTTCGATCCCTGGGTCAGAGAGAGCCCCTGCAGAAGGAAATGGCAACCCACTCCAGTATTCTTGCTTGGAAAATTCCATGGGCAGAGGAGACTGGCGGGCTACAGTCCATGAGTCAGATACGACTGAGTGATTGAGCACACACGCATATGCACACACACAAACTATTCCAGAGAGCCTAGGAATTTTCAGTTTCATTGGGCAAATAGATGCAGAAATCATTTTAATAAGATGCAGAGACTGCTATGAGTCAGAGAGTCAGAGAGAGGTCACCTACACCATCGGGAAGCTGGTGCTGGTGGTACAGGATACGAGTAGGGGAATATCAGGGGAAATTACTTGGGAGTGTCTGCAGTGAATTTTAAAGGATGAGAAAAACAGGTAGGTGTGGGAGTGAGCGTTATAGTTAGGAAAATGGGCCAAGGTCAACAGCTCGAAATGGTATCACATGTTAGGAGCAACCCAGTCAGTCACTCCTGGAGAGGAAAGAGTGAATGGAGTTAGGTGAGATATGTAAACCTTGCTAAGGAAACTGGAAGATAATTTGCAAACAATGGGGCCGGGGGAGGGCATGGAAGAGTTTTCAGTCTGGGAACCATCAGGGCCAGAGATCTCTTGCTCTGCACGGAGGCGTTGGAGCAAAACTGGAGGCAAGATAGGAAAGGAAGCCTGTATCCATTTGGTAGAACCACAAACTGGATGACTTCAACATCAGAAGTGTGATGTTTCACAGTTCCAGAGGGTAAAATTTCAAGATCAAGGTGGCGGGAAGGCTGTACACCCTCCAAAGGTGCTAGGTGGGATTCTACTCTAGGCCTCTCTGCTGTCTTTGGGTAGTTCCTTGGCTGTACAGGTTAACTTTAATCTTCACGTGGTGTTCTCCTTGTGCTTGTGTGTATGTTCGTGTTTCTTCTTTTTATAAGGACACCAGTCATCTTGGATTGGGCTTCCCTGGTGGCTCAGACAGTAAAGAATCTGCCTGCAGTGCAGGAGACCTGGGTTCAATCCCTGGATCGGGAAGATCCCTTAGAGAAGGAAATGGCCATCCACTCCAGTATTCTTGCCTGGAAAATTCCATTGACAGAGGAGCCTGATGGACTGCAGTCCATGGAGTCGCAAAGAGTCAGACAGAATTTTCACTTTGATCTTAGATTGGGGGCCCACTCCCCTCCAGTATTAGCTTGTTACCTTGACAATGACCTGAATGCCAAATAAGGTCACATTCTGAGATACTTAGGGCTTCCCAAGTGGCTCAGTGGTAAAGAATCCATTTGCCAATGCAGGAGACAGAAGAGATGTGGGTTTGATCCCTGAGTGAGGAAGATCCCCTGGAGCAGAAAATGGCAACCCACTCCAGTATTTTGCCTGAAGAATTCCATGGACAGAGGAGCCTGGCAGGCTATAGTCCACAGGGTCACAAAGAGTCAGACACATTTGAAGTGACTGAGCACACACACACTGAGATACTTGGGATTAGGACTTCAAGACATAAATTATAGGGGGCACAAGTCAACCCATAACGAGGCTACTGTAATAGTTCAAGAGAGATATGAACCAGGCTGGAATTAGAATAAAGAGGGAGGGAGAGAAGGATATTGAGATAATATTTTGGAGGGAAAATCAGGACCTAGTGATTGATAGGAAAGTAAAGAATCTAGGGAAGGAGGTAGGGTTTCTGTGTGAAACATTAAATTTAAAAATGGGGCAAGATTGGGAGATATAATGATTAGTGTTGCTCATGTTGAGGTTGAAATGGCTGTGAGACATTTGTGGGGAAATGTTTAACAACCTAAAACTGGAGGGTTGGGAAGAGCTATTTGGAAGCTGTCAGCTAAGAGGTGAGATTTAAAACAGTGAGAATAAAGAAATAAATGAGCTGAAAATGGAACACTGAGGAACCCCAAGACTTTTTTAAAAACCAATGCAAACTTTTTTATTTTTTTACCTTTTTGTGTTGGAGTATAGCCAGTTAACAATGTTGTGATAGCTTCAGTGAAGGGATTCAGCCATACATGTATATGTATCCATTCTCCCACAAACTCCCGTTCCATCCAGGCTACCACATATCATTGAGCAGAGTTTCCTGAGCTATACAGTAGATCCTTGTTGGTTACCCATTTTGAATATAGCAGTGTATATATTTCGATCAAACTCCCTAACTATCCCCTCCCCCCAGAAAGCATAAGTTTGTTCTCTAAGTCTGTGTGAATCTGAGGAATCCCAAGATTTGCAGAGGAAAACGAGAACAAAAGCCCATTGAGGAGGCGCATAACAATCAGAGAGACAGAGGGAGATCTTGAAGACTGTGGTGTCCAGAGAGTGAAGGGAGTTGGGATATTCTCAGAGAGTCGACATCAAATGTATCAAGGAACCTGGTGTAATAAGGACCTAACAGAGCCCATCTGATGTGGCCATAAAGAGGTTACCATTAGCCTTAGTGAGGGCAGTGTCAGTGGAAATGACAATGAATGGAGGCAATGAGAGCTAACGGTATGGAGGCAGTGAACCGGGAATAGGAAATGTACAATGACATGTACAAATCAGAGGTGTCCCTAAGCTCTTTCAGGGCATCATATGGTAAAGAAAAAATTATGGAAGGATCTTGTCAGACACTGTGATTAGGCAGAAACAAAAGGAACTTCTGTGAGAGACAATGGAACTGAGTATTATTTAACAAGGGGCTTCCCTGGTGGTTCAGTGGTTAAGACTCCGTGCTTCTGCTGCAGGGGTCACAGGTTCAATCCCAGGTCCAGGAACTAAAATCCCACATGCTGCATGGTCAAAAAAAAAAAGTATAACAAAAATTTCTAAATATAAACTATACTAATAAGATATTAGTTACAAACTAAGATAGGTAAGAGGTAAGTGTAGGGTCAGGCCATTGTACTGCTGTGGATTCAAATGCAATAAAGGCTGAGATTCTATGAGGAATTTCTGCCATCCTCAGTCTATTAGGAAAATGTCAGCTTCTGTGACAAATAAATTCCAACATTTAAGTTCTCCTGGCATTAACCCTGGAGTAGTCAGTACCATTTCAAGCAAGGCCTGGTATGAACAAAGACTGTTCCATGAGGTTTTCCAGAGACCAAGCTCATGGAGCTCTATCAACTTTCACATGTGTTTCCAATAGACAGTCTGAGATTTATCTCTATTTCTTTTAGGTAGAGGATTAAGGAGGGAAAAAAAAAAAAAAAAGGAAGGAGTACACCAGCTGATAAGTGGAATCTACCACTTTTACTAGTACTATTGAGTAGAAATCAGTAGTGACACAGCCATACTAAACTGCAAGGGAGGCTGGGACATATATCTTTAAGGCTGGTACTAAAAGGGTGGCCCAGACCACATGACTCTGGCTCCCAGAGATCTGCCTTAATCCCTTGCCATTAAGGAGTGAGTGAGTGAGTGATGTCGCTCAGTCGTGTCTCTTTGCAACCCCATGGACTGTAGCCTACCAATCTCCTCTGTCCATGGGATTTTTCAGGCAATAGTACTGGAGGGGATTGCCATTTCCTTCTCCAGGGGATCTTCCCGACCCAAGGATTGAACCTGGGTCTCCTGCATTGTAGACAGACACTACCGTCTGAGCCACCAGGGAAGTCCGCCATTAAGGAAATCAACCCTAAATATTCATAGGAAGGACTGATGCTAAAGTTGAAACTCCAGTACTTTGACTGCTTGATGCAAAGAGCTGACTCATTGGAAAAGACCTGATGCTGGGAAAAATCGAGAGCAAGAGAAGAGGGGCAACGGAGGATGGGATGGTGGACGGCATCATCAACTCAGTGGACATGAGCTTGAGCCAGCTCCAAGAGTTGGAGATGGACAGGCAAGCCTGGCCTGCTGCAGACCACGGGGTCGCAGAGAGTCAGACAAGACTGAGCGACTGAACAGCAGCGATACTCCCTTATGGCAGCAACCACTTTACTTGCCTCAAGCAAGCAGCACTTAGTCCTTGGTGCTCTGAACCTAATACGAACTAAGGAGGCTTCCCTAAATTCATCACAGTCCTATTCCTGGAACATTCAAACACAGCTTTTCTAGAGGCTAGGATACTAATTTACAGTCATAAACACAACATGCCATACATCCAGATAATCTGATTTGCAAGATGTTACTCTCTGGGATCCTAGAGCCAGTCCGTCCCCTAGGCTCCCATTAGGAAGAAGTCCCTTGCCTAGGTTCCACCCTCTGCATTCTAAGATCACCTTCCATATTGTAGGTGCTGTATTTTTTTTTTAATTGCAATTAAAAAGTTATATACAGGAACATGCAATTTTGCCTAAGGATACAGTTTTATGAACTTTTTAAAAGTGAATAAATCCATTTAATTAGCCCCAAGGTCACGGAAAAGAATATTTCAGTACCTGAGAAGCACCTCCATACTATATCGTTACTATTGCCTTCCCCCAGGGTCACAGTGGTGTAATAATTTCTAATATAGATTAATTTTGTGTGTTTGAACTTCATGAAAGTGGAATTATATCTATGCATTCTTTTAAGCCTGGTTTCTTTCACTGAACACCAAACTTGTAAGATTCATGCATATTGTTGTTGATATTGTAACTTGTTTGATCTCAGTGCTAAATAGTATTCCATTGTATACATATACCAAAATTTATTTACCTATTCAATTTTGATAGACACTTTGGTTGTTAACAGTTTGGGCCTTTATGAACAAAGTTGTTAAAAACATTCTAGTAGATAACTTTTGGTGAACAGATATACCCAGGAGTAGAATTTGCCGAGTTATGTATATGCGCTTAGGCTTAGTAGACATAGCCAGAGTTTTTAGAAGTGGTTATATCAAGCTACATTCCCACCAGCCCTGACTGAGAGTTCCAGATGTTCGTTCCATATATTCACCAATAACTGAATCTTCTCTTTTTCATTTTAGCTATCCTAGTATGAAGTGACATTAACTTATGGTTTTAAATTGCAAATCTATAATGATGAATGCAGTTGTGTCTTTTTCATATACTTATCAACTATTTGAAAATCCTTTTATGTGAAATACCCGATCCAAGTCTTTTGCCTATTTTCTTTTCTGTTTCCTAGATTTTTTTTAAAGTGGTAATTTGTATGAGTTTAAAATATGTATATTGGATACGAGTCATTTATAGGATATATGTATGACAACTATCTCCCACTGTGCATGTGTGTGTGCTAAATCGCTTCAGTCGTGTCAACTCTGTGATGCTATGGACTGTAGCCCGCCAGTCTCCTCTGTCCGTGGGATTTTCCAGGCAAGAACACTGAATCGGGTTGCTATACCCTCCTCCAGGGGATCTTCCCGACCCAGGGATCGAACCCATATCTCTTTTGTCTCCTGCATTGGCAGGCAGATTCTTTATAGCTAGCGCCACCTGGAAAGGCCATCTCCCACTGTACAGCTTGCCTTTCACTCTCTAAATGGTGTCTCTTGATGAACAGAAGCTCTTAATTTTATTGTCCACCGTAGCTTTTTCATCTTTCACGGGTGCCACCTTTGTGTCCTGTCAAAAAATCTGTCTATCCTCAAGTCACAAAGATATCCTCCTATGTTTTCTTTTAAAAACATTGTTTTACCTTTCACATTTAGATCTACAATCTACCTAGAATTGGTATTTGTGTGAGATGTGAGGTAAGGACCAAAATTCATTTTTATTCCAACGTGGCCCAGCACTATTTATTTAAAAAAATCCTTTCTGCACTTCACTGCATGTCATCTGTAGTTCAGTGGTTAAGACTCCAGGTTTCCACTGCAAGTATCATAGGTTCAGTCTCTGGGTAGGGGAACTAAGATCCCACAACCCTCACACCAAAAATAGAAAGTCAAGCGATCATGTTTAAGTCTGTTTTGGGACTCTTCATTCTGTTCTGTTGATATACTTGTCTATTGTTGTGCCAAGGATAAATCTCTTGGGATTTTGATCAGTATTGTATTAAATTTATAAGCCAGCCTTGGCGAATTGACAGCTTAACATTAATGATTACTCCTATCCAAAGCACGGTGTATCTCTCTGTGCTGTCTTTATACTTATTAGCTAGGTACACGTTACTGAACATTTGCTTTCTTTACAGTGTAGGGAAAAAGCTACCCTTCTCTTCCTGGATCCCAAGGGCCTTCTTCACAATTTCTGTATCCTGATTTTCCCTTATATTCCTGAGTGATTGACACTTAAAATGAGTTCACACTCTTGTAGGCCTCAATGTAGTAACAAGAGAAAACTCTAACACAGTCACCCCAACAGTGAAGCTCCTCTACAATAGGGGCAGAGGAGGGGTATGGTTTTCTCAGAGCATTCAATATTCGTTATTATTAATTCATTCAAAATAATAAAAATAAAAATGAAGAGCAGAAAGTAATATTTTTGTTTTTAGAAAACTATGGCATATGGGACTTTCCCCAGCAGTCCAGTGGTTAAGACTCTGCCTTCCAATGCAGGGGATGTGGATTCAATTCCTGGTTGGGGAACTAAGGCCCCACATACTGTGGAGTGCAGCCAAAAAGAAAAAGAAAACCATGCTGTGTGCTGCCTCTGGGTTATTGTATGCAGTTCTGGTCACCACACCTCAAAAAAGAAATAATAGAGTTGAAGAAAGCCCAAATAAGGGTATCTATGCTAGCCCAAGGGAAGGAGGGACTTCCTATAGAGACAGATCCAAACAAAACAAAAAGCCTTTCAGTTAAAAAGGGACATACCTGCAGTCCAGGGTATCAGAGTATGTGGATTAGGTGTGACATGTTTCACAGTATCTTATGAATGCTTTTGAGATGGTTAGACAGCATCACTGACTCAATGGACACGAGTCTGAGTAAACTCTGGGGGATAGTGAAAGGCAGGGAAGGACATGGACTGGCTTGCAGCAGTCCATGGGGTCACAAAGAGTCGGACACAACTTGGTGACTGGACAACATTTGGCTGCACCAGATCTTAGTTGCAGCACGTGAAATCTTTAGTTGCCACATGCAAACCCTTAGCTGTGACATGTGAACTCTTAGATGCATGCGGACTCTTAGTTGTGGCATGTGGGATCTAGTTCCCTGTGCTGTGCTGTGCTTAGTCATTAAGTCATGTCTGACTCTGCAACACCATGGACTAGAGCCCGCCAGGCTCCTTTGTCCATGGGATTCTCCAGGCAAGAATACTGGAGTGGGTTACCATGCCTTCCTCCAGGGGATCTTGACCCAGGAATCAAAGGCCCCCTGTATTGGGAGAGAGGAGTCTTAGCCACTGGACCACCAGGGAAACCCCTCTCGCTGATATGTTTAAAAGGTAAATTTAAGGCAAATACTGGTAATAGAAAACCTTTGCCCACCAAAAAAGGCACATAAAAATGAACAGATGATGGTTTAAGAAAGTGGCTATTAAGGATCCCCAAGGCTATTGGCAGGTACATTCTTATACGTTAAAGCTTGACATTCTTTGATGTCATAGTAGGTTTAAATCCTAGTTGACGAGGGCCACCTCCCTGATCCAGTGTGGCCATTTAAGTTGGCAGGGACATCTTGCATCGAGGTCAATTTTCTTCTGTTCAGCCTCCAGTGGGAACGGAGACTTTTCTACCTAACGATGCTTTCGAGACTTGAGGACGATGATTAAGTTAATCGTTTCTCAAGGTTGAAGAGTTTTAGTTCCTTTTATTTGCACCATTAGCAATTTCCTCGCTTCTATGTCCTTCCTTGGCACCTGTCCTAGTTCTCTGTGTCCCTTGAAAGTTGTGAGACCCTGACCTTAAAACCAACTCCAGTTTTAGCTAGATTTTGGGAAACAGTGTTTGCTCTGCAGAAAATGCTCTTTGTCAGCTGCTGGGAAAGACTGCTCCCTCCACTTCTGAACATGTCTACATACACCCCTATGACTCAGGGGCACGACTCATTCACAGACATAGGGAAGGCACCCACCAAGAGGAGGGTGAGACCCAGGGTGATCCATATGCTGTAACTTCTCCAGTGGTTTTATCATTTTTTGTTTTTTAAATATTTATTTATTTGACTGCACCAGGTCTTAGTTGGCAGGCAGGATCTAGTTCCTCGACCAGGGATGGAACCCAGGCCTCCTGCATTGGGAGTGGGAGATCTTAGCCACTGGCCCACCAGGGAAGTCCCCAGAGGATCAAATTTACACTGGGAGAAAGAGGGACTTCCCTGGCAGTTCTGGGTTGGGCCTCCATGCTTTCACTGCAAGGGACCTTGGTTCGATCCCTGGTCAGGGAACTAAGATCCCACATGTTGCATGATGCAGCAAAAATAAATAAACAAATTGGTAGAAAGAGCAAATTTGAAGGGAGCAAGACATCCCAAAAGCACTACTAGGACCTTATATGTGATGAGACAGGGTAGACACAGTGGAAACTCAAGAGAGAGTCCAAGAAGAAAGAAGCAGGGAGGGGAATCCATTCCACTTTTCCTTGGGGCTGGGACTGTCATAGCCCAGCCTCCTGGAAAGAAGAAATGAGAACTGAGGAGCTTGGGGTTGCTAAACCCCAGGGTGGCTCTGCATACATCACCCTCATGTGCTGACCCCACTGCTTCAGATTGGGTCCTGAGAAGAGGGGTAGATGTTCCCATCCTGGCCCTTAATGAAGCGCACTGATTTTTTTCAGAGCCACTTCAAGTCACCTATACCAAACCCTATTTGCCTGTTCAGGGAAGTTTGGAAGCTTGTGTTTCTAAGTCAAACCAAGCCTGGGACCTAGCACCTGCTAGGCAGGAAATTCCACCTATGTAATCCCAGAAACCAAGAGCTGGAAAAATCTTAAGAATCATGAGGTCAATCAGATTTCAGTCTGATGCATGGAGCCATAGAAGATTCCCTAGCAGCACCCCGAGATCCTGGGAAGGACAGGACTCAGGTCCTCATCACCTCTTTGACTAAATCAAGTGAGCTAGAACTAAATTTCATTTCTTTTAAATTTATATAGGGTTTGGGGGAACAAAAATATCTTTAATAAGAAAATTTGAAAATACTTGGTTTTCTCCATTCTAACTCCCCCCACAATTGAGACTCCCCTCAATGACAAGTATATAATATTCATGAATATGGTGGCTCTCATCATTGCAGTAGTGTCTTCCAAACCTAAGGCTTTTTTATTATAACTTTCTTGACACATGATGATAGAAGGTCAGGATTGGAATGTCAGGTTGCAGATTATCTGGTCCTACTACCTCATTATTCAGAGGAGAAAATGAAAGCACAGAGAGGGGAATGAACATTCAATTGGCCTTTCCTTGATTGCTTCTAAAGATGAGGCGCTCACTACCTAACAAAGCACTTGTTCTCAGAATGGGTTGGATGTGTTTATTAAATTAAATTTCCTTCGATCTGCACAACTAACCTTTTAGTTTCATTGCCTTTTGGCTTGGAAAAAGGAAGAACTGTTAGGAAGTGAAGAGCCCTGTGTAGTGAGGCATGGAGAGACCAGAGGACTCAGAAACGAGAATGAGGTAAGGAGCCAGGGCCTGACATTGCCCTCTCTCTGTGGGCTTCTGTTCACAGAGCCCCTGGAAGGCGTGAACATCACCAGCCCGGTGCGCCTGATCCATGGCACGGTGGGGAAGGCCGCCCTGCTCTCCGTGCAGTATAGCAGCACCAGCAGTGACAAGCCCGTGGTCAAGTGGCAGCTGAAACGGGACAAGCCAGTGACTGTGGTTCAGTCCATCGGCACAGAGGTCATTGGCACCCTGCGGCCTGACTATCGAGACCGCATCCGCCTCTTCGAAAACGGCTCCCTGCTTCTCAGTGACCTGCAACTGGCCGACGAGGGCACCTACGAGGTCGAGATCTCCATCACTGATGACACTTTCACTGGGGAGAAGACCATCAACCTCACTGTAGATGGTAAAGTCTCGGGCAGGGAAGGAGCGGGGGTACCAGCAGCTGGGGTGGGTGGCAGGGTCCACCCAGTACCCTAGCTAGACCCCGGGAAAACCCACACAAGAGCCACTGGGGAGCAGAGAGTGAGCCAGCTGGACCTTAGAGACTGGCAGATAGACCACGGCTAACATGTATAGGGTGTTTACTATGAGCCAGAAATGATTGTGAGTTTTTCTATATTGACTCATTTAATGCTTATAATAATCAAGGGATAGTTAATATCATTGGCGCTGTTTCAAGAGATGAGAAAACTGAGGCACAAGGAGGTTGAATAATTTGACTAAGTCTACTCAACTAGTAAGTGAGAGTCAATATCTGAACCTATTTGGGGCTTCCTCTGTGTCTCAGCAGTAAAGAACCATCTGCAATGCAGGAGACCTGGGTTCAATCCCTGGGTCATGCAGGTCTCCTGGAGAAAGAAAGGGCAACCCACTCCAGTACTCTTGTCTGGAGAATCCCACGGACAGAGGAGCCTGGCGGGCTACAGTTCATGGGGTTGCAAGGAGTCGGACACGAATTAGCAACTTAGAATGCACAGACCCTGAACTTAGCCCACTGAAAATATTTTCCAGGCTGGTCAGCTTGACATCTCGGAAAGGTATTGGGGAAGAAAGGAAGGGAAGGTCCAGAAAGGCAGGGACCATGGCTGTCTTGTTCTGCATTGTACCCCGTGCTCTCAACTAGGTCCTCAATAAATAGTCGGTAAATAAATGAATAAATGGATGGATGGATGTATAGGTGGGCGGTTGGTGGTAAAGAGCTATACTGAGACCTCTGAAGACCACAGATCGAGCTGGAAGGTGGGCAGTTAAGAAGGGGAAGGGAGACGCTTTTTGGCCCCTGGCTCACAGGTCCTCCCACCCCCGGGGTCAGTGCCCATTTCAAGGCCGCAGGTGTTAGTAGCATCAACCACGGTGCTGGAGCTCAGCGAGGCCTTCACCCTGAACTGCTCGCACGAGAACGGCACCAAACCCAGCTACACCTGGCTGAAGGACGGCAAGCCCCTCCTCAACGACTCTCGGATGCTCCTGTCTCCAGACCAAAAGGTGCTCACCATCACGCGCGTGCTCATGGAGGACGACGACCTGTACAGCTGTGTGGTGGAAAACCCCATCAGCCAGGGCCGCAGCCCTCCCGTCAAGATCACCGTGTACCGTGAGTCTCCCGCTGCCCTCCCCTGGGACTCACAACCCACGAGAGGCTGAGGACACCCCAGACAGAGCGCCACCGGAGTGGCAGAGAGGCGGACATGGGCCAGGTCTCCTTGGAGGACAGCCATCGGTGGGAAGTGAGCTCCAGGGAAAGTCCCCCACTGGCCAGCCCTGCTGCCTGGGGCTCCTTTTCTCTTCTTTGGGCCCCAGGGAGCTCTCTCCTCCCCACACCCACTGCTCACCTTGAAGTCTCTCCCACCTCTCTGCCTCCCTCTCTCCCTAGGAAGAAGCTCCCTCTACATCATCTTGTCCACAGGAGGCATCTTCCTCCTTGTGACCTTGGTGACTGTCTGCGCCTGCTGGAAACCCTCCAAAAAGTCTGGGTAACTCTCCAAGTTCCCCTCCCTGAGTATCTGAATCCTTCCACCCACCCCAGCCCCGAACTCCATTCTTTCCTTAGTCTCTCTCTCTTTTAAAATTATTTATTTATTTGTATTAATTTTTGGCTGTGCTGGGTCTTCATTGCTGCACATGGGCTTTCCCTAGTTGCAGTGAGACGGGGGATACTCTCTAGTTTCAGTGGGTGGGCTTCTCTTTGTGGTGGCTTCTCTTATCGCAGAGTGTAGGCTCTAGGGTGCAGGGGCGTCGGTAGTTGCAGCACATTGAGTCAGTAGTCGAAGCACACAAGCTTAGTTGCTCCAAGGCATGTGGGATCTTCCCAGACCAGAGTTCGAAATTGTGTCCCCAGCATTGCAAAGCGGATTCTTAACCATTCACTGGACCACCACTAAGCTCCTCTTGGTCTCTTTATTTATTTATTTTTAATCCCTTTTTTTTTTTTTAATGTGGACCATTTTTAAAGTCTCTGTTGAACTTGTTACAATATTGTTTCTGTTTTATGTTTTGGTTTTTTTGGCTGTAAGGCATGTGGGATCTTAGCTGTCTGACCAGGGATCGAACCTACACCCTCTGCATTGGAAGGCAAAGTCTTAACCACCGGACTACCAAGGAAGTCCCCATCTTCTTAGTCTCTTTAAATGCCTTTCCTCCCAGGGCCCAGAGCTCTTCCCAGGAGATCCATCTTTACCAATGCATGCATTGTACTTGGAATTACATCCTGTGCTCACAACCCCAACAATCCCAGCATTGCTAATAATGGTTTCACTTGCACATCGCCTTCTGTGAGCCAGGCACTGTGTTTGTGGTTAGCGCACTACCTTTCAGTGTGATTATCTTAGTGTGATTCTCTGCAGTTTACAGATACTCAGATGAATTAAATGACTTGCCAGGGCCAGATTCAGGATGCAAACCTAGATGGGATATACCCCGTCCCACCACACCCAGCCTGTCTTCCTATTACATAGCCTCATTTATGGCCATCAGATACTGCCCCACTGTGTCCCCATGCCCAGAACATCTGCTCCCACTCAGCAGCTGTGTTCACCAGGTGCTGGGTTGATTTGCAGGAAGAAGAGGAAGCTGGAGAAGCAAAACTCCATGGAGTATATGGATCAGAGTGATGATCGCCTGAAACCAGAAGGTGAGCTCCCAGCCGCCCACTCACCCATCCCATCGTCACTGAGAGCAGTGGGCTGCTGGGAAAAGGCAGATCTGGGCGACAAGGAAGCCAGCTCTGCAGGGCCCCTTCCTCCACCACCTGCACGAAGACTGCAGAGCAGGGAGAGGAGCAGGCAAGGTAGGGCCCCGGGGATGACGGGTCCTCTGGCGGCGGTCGTGGCGGGACCCCGACTGGCCGCTGGGAAGCAAGGAGTATAGGTGCTGGCTGGCGGAAAGGGTTCTGGACCTGCGCCAGCTGCCCCCTTCTTTGCCCCGTGCAGCAGACACCCTCCCACGAAGCGGGGAGCAGGAACGGAAGAACCCCATGGCACTCTACGTCCTGAAAGACAAGGTAAGCAGCTCCGGGCTAAGCGCCCCATGAACACCCCATCAGTCCCTGCCATGTTCTGGTGCTACCGTAGCCCCGCTATGTTGACATCCCTTTCTAGGACTCAGAATAACCCTGAGAAATATTTCTGTCATCCCCACTTTGGAGATGAGAAGAATAGGGTAAAAATCATTTTACCCTATCTTACTATTTTGTATAATAAAAGAGGGTAAATGACTTGCTGAGAATCAAACGAGTAAGTCGGTGGCAGCGTGTGTCTGTGTGTTAGCTGCTCAGTTGTGTTCTTGGCAACCTTATGGGCTATAGCCTGCCAGGCTCCTCTGTCCATGAAATTCTCTAGGCAAGAATACTGGAGTGGGTTACCATTTCCTTCTCCAATTGGTGGCAATACTAGCCTTCAAACCCAGATCTCTGGATACGGGCTTTGGGTGACTTCCCAGCTGTTCCGCAAACAACTCTGTCCCACATTTTCCAAGGCAAGTGGAAAGTGGAGAATAAGTGGTCAAAGTACTCAGTTAATGCATTTCAACATTTAATGAGCACCTATTATGTGCCAGGCACCATGCTAAGTGTCCTTCAGTTCAGTTCAGTCGCTCAGTCATGTCTGACTCTTTGCGACTCCATGGACTGCAGCACGCCAGGCTTCCCTGGCCATCACCAACTCCCGGAGCTTGCTCAGACTCATGTCCATCGAGGTGATGATGCCGTCCAACCATCTCATCCTCTGGCATTCCCTTCTCCTCCTGCCTTCAATCTTTCTCAGCATCAGGGTCTTTTCCAATGAGTCAATTCTTGCATCAGATGGCCAAAGTATTGGTGTTTCAGCTTCAGCATCAGTTCTTCCAATGAATATTCAGGACTGATTTCCTTTAGGATAGACTAGTTGTCTCTCCTTGCAGTCTAAGTGACTCTCAAGAGTCTTCTCCAACACCACAGTTCAAAAGCATCAATTCTTCAGCGCTCAGCTTTCTTTATAATCTAACTCTCGCAACCATGCATGACTACTGGAAAAACCACAGCTTTGTGTCCTATGTTGCAAGAGAAACCAGACCTTCCAGGAGATCGGAGTGTGAAGGGGAATGTGTCTCTTTCACCTCGGTATTCCCAGGGCCCTGGAACACCGGGCGTGCTCCCAGCCCTGGCCAGCTGTCCGCTGACCACTCCTGGCAACTGTCCTTGCAGGACTCCCCGGAGCCAGAGGAGAACCCCGCCCCGGAGCCTCGGAGCGCGGCGGAGCCCGGCCCGCCGGGCTACCCTGTGTCCCCGGCCGTGCCGGGCCGGTCGCCGGGGCTACCCATCCGCTCCGCCCGCCGCTACCCGCGCTCCCCAGCGCGCTCCCCCGCCACCGGCCGGACGCACTCGTCGCCGCCCCGGGCTCCCGGCTCGCCTGGCCGCTCGCGCAGCGCCTCGCGCACACTGCGGACTGCGGGCGTGCACCTGATCCGCGAGCAAGACGAGGCGGGGCCGGTGGAGATCAGCGCTTGAGCCTCCTGGCGTCCTCCGGAGGCGCTCGCACACCGAGGCCCGCGTCCAGGGGAGGGCGGGGCAACGGGTCTGCGGCCCGCGAGGGGCGAGGGATTAGGCGAGGTCCCGCCGGGCAAGAGGATAGGGCGCGGGGACCGCTGTGAGCCTGCAGAGTCGGGGACGAGGCGGGAATGGCGGAGGGTGGACCAGACTGTGAAATCGGGGTGCGTTTGCTCCCTGATCACTGGCTGTGTTCTCAGTGGGTGTGGGTTATGCCCTCTTAGGACCATATAGATTATTAAATTTACAGCCCAATCCCCGGAGAGGCTTATGGAAACTAACGTCAGTAACCCAACCCTGATGACTATCCTGTGTCCTTCCTAGGGCGCATTTATGCTTCCCACCCACCCTCTCCCCTCGCTCTCCAGGAACGACCTCCTGGTTCCTGGGGAACTTTCTCGGCAAGTCCAGATTAGAGAGGCCACTCGCCTCAAAGATACAACTGTCCTGACCTAAAGGGGAGCCCATAAAATCACCGTGAAGACAGGACCTTGGGGCACCCTTCTCAGGCATCTGGGACCTGGGTACCTACCAGTTGGCCAGGGAGGGGTTCAAGGGCATTTCTTTGCCACCCACCCCCACCACAACCCGGGTCTAGCCAGAGCGAAAGATTCAAGCCTCCCAGGCTTGGCCTCCTCCCAAAGCCCCCTTCAGCAGCCTGCCCAGCATTCTTTTCATCTCTAGTCCCTAGAAAAGGGGCTCCTCACTCATTCCCTGACCCAGAAAACTAAATCGAGTGAGGATCTGTCTTTTGACCCCTCCTATCTGCTGGTTCTCCCTGGCTTTGCATGAAATAAGCCTTTCAAACAATCATTGTCCCTGGGAAAGGTTGTCGAGTTTCCTGTAGGTTTAAGAGGATGAAGTTGACTCTCCCCAGAAATAGTGGAAGAAGGAAGACGCTCATTGCTCTCCCCGCCCACCACTGCGTCTTAGAGGCGGGATGGAACCCTTGGTCTCAGGCCTCTCACCTGCCTTGCTCCCAGGTGTGCAGGGCCCAGGAGACAGGCTAGGGCAGGCTCCCTAATTACACAGACCTGCAGAATATGGAGAGATTGGTCCACTGTCTAGCTAGGCCATGCCCGTGCCGCCGCCACTTCTTGCACAGTTTGGAGGAAAGACAGTCACCTACCTTGTGAAGGTAGAGGGTGATTAAAATGATGCAAAAGAAGCCCTCTGTGTGTGCTGACCTCTCTTCCCTGATACTTCTAGCGCATCTCTGGTCCCTCCTCAGCTTCCTGAGCTCCAGCTCGGACCCTGCACCATCCCACAGAAGATCTCCCGAGGTCCCAGTTCCCCAC
>SJYV01005184.1:352549-378255 GCA_006410875.1 Neotragus pygmaeus | reverse complement strand
GTCCTCCCAGCTCCCTGCCCCTATGCACTTCTCCAGGTTCATCTGCGCAGGTATGCCTTTGCAGCTCTGCTTCCTCACCCCAGAACTGCTCCCTTTACTTTCCCAGGTGCCTGATCTAGGATACAATGCCTGTGGGGGGGGTAGGGGGGAACACCCTCCGCAAGTTGCTCAGACAGGTGGGAGATGCAAGATGTGGTCTCAGACAAGTACATCACAGTCAACCTGGAGAGGCAAGGGTGAAGATTAAGGTGAGATGAGGGCAAGCTGTACTCTAATCCCCAATGCTGCATCCCTGAGGGGCCGGCTTCCCAGGCTCAAGTCAAATCTGCCTTAAATGGGAGGGAGGAGGTGGAGCAAGGAAGTGGTTTTGTTTTTGTTTTGTTTTGATCTTCATCTTTGTATTACTGGCATCTAGCAGAGTGCCTAGCACATTCTGGATGCTCAATAAACTTTTGATGAAATGAAGTGATAACTGTTTCACTTAATCAAGGAGAACAAAGAAATCGCCTAAAAATACGAGTCGTTTCCCTTTTCTCTTTTCTTCTTGTCTTCCTTCATCATCCTTCACCCTCTCTGGAAATCCCAATTTGTTGATTCCAAAATCATCACACACTCATTCATTCATTCTGATGTTCTTTCTTTTATTCAGTAAACATGTCTTCATAGACCATGAAGTGTACTAGATGCTGGGGAAACAGTGTGACTATGCCATGACATACCAAAGAGACAGTCTCATGGAGGAACTCAGATAATAAACAGATTAGCATAATACAGTGTGAAAAACGCAATGACAGAGGTAGATACAAGGTGCTCTAGAAGCATGTAAAAGCAGCATCTAACCCAGATTAGCAAAGGTATCTTGGAGGAGAACAAGCCTGAACTTAGAAAGATCGGTTAATTGGATGGAGGAAAGAAAAGGATGAAAGGACACATATTCCAGACAGGAGCAGCATGTAAAAAATGCTTAGTAAGTAGAATCCTTACTTCTTACACTCATAAAATGTGGATCAACCAAGGGCAAATGTTTCAATTGGGCTTCCCTCGTGGCTCAGATGATAAAGAATCCACCTACAATGTGTGAGACCTGGGTTCCATCCCTGGGTTGGGAAGATCTCCTGGAGAAAGAAATGGCAACCCACTCCAGTACTGTTGTTTGGAAAATTCCACGGACGGAGGAGCCTGGTAGGCTACAGTCTATGGGGTCACGAAGAGTCGGACACGACTGAGCGACTTCACTTTCACTTTTCTTTCATGTAGAATGAAAAGGTCTAACATTTCATCAAGAGCTCAAAGGGGAGAATAGAGAGATGGAGCAGAGTATTTTGAGAGGTCAGTCCAGTTCAGTTTAGTCGCTCAGTTGTGTTCAACTCTGCAACCCCATGAACCTCAGCATGCCAGGCCTCCCTGTCCATCACCAACTGCTGGAGTCTACCCAAACCCATGTCCATTGAGTCGGTGATGCCATCCAACCATCTCATCCTCTGTCGTCCCCTTTTCCTCCTGCCCTCAATCTTTCCCAGCATCAGGGTCTTTTCAAATGAGACAGGTAATGACTGAAATTTTTGTAGAACTCATGACAAACGTAAATATACACATTCAAGAAGGTTAACACACAAGATACTTGTAAAGGTTTCCACACCTACCTAAAATGTAGTAAAACTGGAGTATACCAGAGAAAAAGAGATAATCTTGTTGACTGAAAAAAATGCACAGCGTGAGAGCTGTGAGTTAAGTTTTATTTGGGGCAAAATGAGGACTGTAGCCTAGGAGACAGCATTTCAGATAGCTCTGAGAAACTGCTGCAGAGGCAGTGGGGAAGGTGAGTGTAACCTGATTTTAGTGAAGGGGGGATACCTGCAGTCAGGCATACATTTTGATGGAGGCTTGCTGCTAGCCATGAAGAGCAGATGTCCCTGTTAATGACTTTAATGCTTTTCTAGAAGATACGAGGAGATGCAAGAATTGGGCTCATAGGAACTTCCCTAGTGGTCCAGTGGTTAAAAATCCACGTTGCAAAGCAGGGGATGCAGGTTCAATCTCTGGTCTGGGATCTAAGATCCCACATGCAGTGAAGCAACTAGAGTCACAACTACCAAATCCTGGACACTCTAGAGCCCACATGCTGCAGCTAGACAGCTGTCTTTCCATGAGCTGCAGAGACCTCTGTGCCCAACACAGCCAAATAAATAAATTTTTTTTTAAGATAAAGAATTAGGCTCATAAAATCGTCTCCTGAAAATATCTGTTGGAAGACTTGTTCTGCCAAATTTTCCCCAGAACACAGAGTGCCTCATTTCTGATCTTCACCCTGAACTCCTCTCAGAGGAGTGTTGCTTTAGTACCTGCAGTGGCTCATGACTGCATCCTTGAGGAGGTAGACAGCAAGTGCCAATTTATAGTTGGTAATCTTAAAGGCTGTCAGAGGGGAAAAGGTCTTACACATTTCGACAATAATAAAAGAAATCATTAGAAAGTGAACAATACCTTCAAAATGATGGGTAAAAATAGCTATTAACCTAGAATACTGTACCTACTAATGCAGTCTTCCAAATATGAGGTTAAAATATATTATCAGATGGACAAAAACTACAGCTTACCATCAACACTAAAAGAACTCCTAAAGACACATCTTAGGAAGAAGGAAAATTATTCCAAAAGACAAGTTTGAGATGAAGAAAGAATAGTGACAAAAGAAATTTGTAAAAATGTTGGCAAATTAATTAGCATCTTACAAAATGAAAATAATATCCATTTGTGGCTTTCAAAACATTATAAATAATGTACAGGAAAATAATAGGATGCAAATCAGGAAGAGAGTTATCAGAATTAAATTATCCCCAAGTCTTTAAACTATTTTGGGAGGAGAAGGTGGTTAAAATATTAATTTCAGATTTTATTGAGTATTCAAGGGAACATTATCAGAGTAACTGCAAAAAGAAGAAAATAAGAGAATTGGTATAAGTTCCATACTGATAGATTAGGAAACAAACACAAACTCAATCAATTTATTTTAAAGCCAAGAGAAGAAAAAAAAAAAGAAGAAGCATAGAAAAATGGGAGAATAGAGAGTGAAAAAAAAAAAGACTATAGAAACACAGCTAAATTATAGATTATAAATAAATTATAAATGGCCTGAATTAGTTAAAATGCAACCCGATGGACAGCATTTTTTAATCCAGCTATAATGTTGTTTAAATGATACACATCCCAAAAAAAGCCTTGGAAAAGTTTAAAGTGCAGTGCTGCAAAAAGATGTGCCAGGCAGATAGCCACAGGAAGTGGGGATAGCTAGTAATAAAAGATAAATGTACTTAGGACCAAAAGTCTCATTATAGTAAGATGTTCCCACATCATGTTTGCTGAGACAGTCCTGGCTTACTCCTGTTAAACAGATGTCTCCTTTGTTATTAGGAATAAATGGGGTACTTTGAATTTGAGTGCAAATAGTTTACTTCAGGAGATATCAGTAGAGGAGTAAAGAAATGAATCGGCAAAGAGATCAAAACCAATAAGGGATATGTTATCAAATCAGTTACTACTGTGGAGCTCAATGCTGCTGGGAGCCCTGGGACATGGCGTTAAACAGATTTGAAGATAATCCCCACTGAGAGGCAAGGAAACTGGGTGTCGATCCAGCGAATCTCCATCCATCATTAGTTTAAGGCTTCTTTTATGACCTTAATTCCTGGTACTCCCAGCCTGACTTACATGTATCCCAATATGCTTCCCAAACAGAATTGCAGGTATGCACACAGAATAGCTTTCAGTGTAGAGGGAAGCTCTGGGGAATTATAAGTGAAGCCTCAATAGTGTCTGTAGTTACATAATATCAAAAGATTTGTTTTCACCAAAAACAAACACTAAAATTGAATTATGTGCATCTAATTAATTAATTTCAAACCGTATGAAATAAGAAACATCCCTGGTGGTCCAGTGGTTAAGACTCTGTTCTTCCAATGCAGGAGGCCTGGGTTTGATCCCTGGTAAGGGAGCTAGATACCACATGCTGCATGGCCAAATATATATATATATATGAAGTAAAAATGGATGCTGTTACAGAGAGAAATTTGCCAATCTATTTTTGCAGTGGAAGATCTCCAAGCATCTCTTCGATTAGCATTTGGTAAAACAGACTTGAAAAGATAGTAAGATTTGCAAGATTTCAGTAGTTTAATACACAACATTTGTTTTGAAAATATACAAAGATCTATGCCAATTAAAGAATGTATAGTCTTCTGAAGAATAAACAAAATATTCTCCAAATATTGACCATGTGCATTGACTAGGGCATAAATCTCAATAAATGTTGGAAGGTTGTTATCACATAGATAACAAAAGAACACTTCTTAATAACTCATGTGTTAAAGAAGAAATTATGATAGAAATTTTAAAACTTAAAAATCTGCATCAAACTTTGAAACTCCTAGAAGGGGCCTCTTTGGCAGTCCAATGACTGTGACTTCTCACTTCCACTACAAGTTTCAGTTCCTGCTTGAGGAACTAAGATCCTGCATGCTGGATGGAGTGGCCAAAAAAAAAAAAAAAAAATCACAACCTCTTAGAAGATAACAGAACACCTAGATGACCCTGGATACACCAATGCTTAAGATACAACACCAAAGACACAATCCATGGAAGACATGATTATAAGCTGGAATTCACTGAAATGAAAAACTCCTGCTTTCTGAAAGATAATGTCAACTGAACAAGAAGATAAGCCACAGACTAGAAGAAAATATTTGCAAAAGACATATCTGATGAAATATAAAAAACAAAATGCTGTTACCCAGTATATACAAATTTAATATGTACAATAATATAGCCAATATATACAAAATTAAAACTCAACAATAAGAAAACAGACAACCTGATTAAAAAATGGACAAAAGATCTGAACAGATACCTCGCCAAAGCAGATATACAGATAGCTAGTAAAGACATGAAAAGATGCTCCATCTCATATGTCGTCAGGGAAATATAATTTAAAGCAACAATTATTTAAAAAAAAACAACAACACTGCACAACTATTAGAGTGGCCAAAATCCAAACCACTGACAACACCAAATGTGATAAGGATAGAGAACAACAATTCTGATTTATTTTTGGTGGGAATACAAAATGGTACACACACTTTGAAAAAAGTATGGCAGTTTTAAACAAAAGTAAATATATTCTTACCATGTGCCTCACTCAGTTGTGTCCAGCTCTTTGTGACCGCATGGACTGTAGCCCTCCAGGCATCTCTGTCCATGGGATTTCCCAAGCAAGAATACTGGATGGGTTGCTATTTCCTTTTCCAGGGGATCTTTCCAACACAAGGTTCGAACTAGTGTCTCTGGTGTCTCCAGCATTGCAGGCGAATTCTTTACCCTCTGAGCCATCAGGAAAGCCCTGTTCTTACCATACGATCGAGCAACTGCACTCCTTGGTATTTACTCGAACGAGCTGAAAACATGTCCACACAAAAACCTGCACACAGATGCTTATAGCAGCTGTATTCATGATTGCTAAGACTTGGAAGCAACCAAGATGTCCTTTAGTAGGTGACTAGATAAATTGCGGTACTCAATTCAGTTTTAAAATATTAAAGAAAAAAATTTATATCATCTCAAAACAAAACAACAACAAAACACTGGCAAGCTTAAGAAATCATCACAGGCAAGAAGAACCTAAAGAGACAGATGACTAAATGTAATGTGGTATCTTAGATAGGATCCTGGAATACAAAAGGGACATTAGGTAAAAACTAAGGAAATCCGAATAGTATGGAATTAGCTAATAAAAAAAAAAGAAAGAAGTTATTGTACTAATCATCTAGGATATGCAAATCGAAACCACAATGAGATATCACCTCATATCAATGAGAAGGACTACCAGCAAAAGAAAAAAAAAAAAGAAGACATAAGTTTTGATGAGAGAGCAGAGAAAAAGGGGAACCCTAGTGCACCATTGATGGGAATGCAAACTGGCACAACCACTCTGAAAATAAGTGTGGAACTTCTTTTAAAAAATTAAAAATAGAATTATCATATGATCTAGCAATCCCACTTCTGGGTATATATCCAAAAGAATTGAAATCTAGATGTCTAGAGATATCTGCACCCCCGTGTTCATTTCAGTCTTCTTCACGATAGCCAAGATATGGAAACACCTAGGTTTCCATATTCTTGCATCAGGGAATAAATGGATAAAGAAAATGTGGTATACATATGGCCTGGAATATTATCCAGCGATGAAAAAGAAGGAAATTATCCTGTTTGTGACAACTTGGATGGAACTTGAGGGCATTATGCTAAGTGAAATACATCAGATGTAGAAAGATGAACATTGTACGATATTACTTATATATAGACCTTTTAAGGAGAAGGCAATGGCAACCCACTCCAGTACTCTTGCCTTTAAAATCCCATGGATGGAGGAGCCTGGTAGGCTGCAGTCCATGGGGTCTCTAAGAGTCAGGCACGACTGAGCGACTTCACTTTCACTTTTCACTTTCATGCATTGGAGAAGGAAATGGCAATCCACTCCAGTATTCTTGCCTGGTGAATCCCAGGGACAGAGGAACCTAGTGGGCTGCCGTCTATGGAGTCATACAGAGTCAAACACGGCTGAAGCGACTTAGCAGCAGCAGCAGCAGCAGAACTTTTAAAAGGCAAACTCAGAGAAACAGAAAGTAGAGTGGTATTTACCAGGGGTTGAGGGATAGGGGAATGGGAGATATTGGTCAAAGAATACAAACTTCCACTTGTAAGATCAACAAGTTTGGGGATCCTATATATAACAGAATTTGAATCAGAAAAAAGAAATTAAAATCCTCCTACAAAGAAAACATTAGCTCAAATGATCTTATATGTAGGTCCTCCCAGTTGTTCAAGGAACAGATAATTTCTACGTTATACAAACTCTTCCAGAAAATAAACAGAGAGTGAATACTCTTTATTTTTTTATTTATTTTTCTTTTTAGAGTGAATACTCTTTAACTCATTATATGATACTGGTGAAACCCTGATAACAGAATGAGACAAGGAAAGTATGAGAGAAAAAATTATGAGCCAGTCTCATAAACATACATACAAAATACCCTAAACAAATATAAACAAAGGAATGTAGGAATGTGTTAAAAAGGGATATATATATCATGACCAAACTATATTTATGCCATGAATGCAAGAATAATTTAAAATTAGAAAGTTCCTAAATGATACCCACCACATTAATAGATTAAAGGAGACAAACTAGATACCTGAAAAAACATTTGGAGAACTTAATAATGATAAAAGCATTACCAAACTAGAAATAAAAAACTTCTAAAACCTGATAAATAATATCTTAAAAAAAAAACCAACAGCAAACGTCATTCTTAATTGTGAAACATTAGATATGTTCCTTTTAAAATGAAGAGGTTAAACAAAGATACTCATATTCACTCCTGGTTTCAACACCGTACTGGTAAAACAAGAAAAAGAAACCAAAATGCATAAAGATGAGAAATTTAAAAACCACAAATTCATTTAGATTACAAAATTTTCTATATAGAAATTTGAAAGAAATCTACAAACTACTAGACATAATGTCACAATGTCTCATTTCTTTATTGCTCTGTAGCAAGCCACTCCAACATTGAATGACCTAAAAGAATAACCATTTTATTCTATCACAATTCTTTGTGTCAGCGGGTAGGGCTGGACCCAGCTAGGCAATTGCAGGTGCCGCATGAAGTCATTTATGTGACTGTGTCCTCTGGTATCTTGAACTGCAGCTGGAGCCTAAGATGGCCTCACTCACAACTCTAGTGATTGATACTTACAGTCCGCTAGCAGGTTTAGGCATCAGCTAGAATAGCTCATTTTTACTCTGTGGGCGTAAATTGAGCTTCTTCACATAATGATTTCAGGGCAATGTTTCAAGAATAGAAGCTGCAAGATCTTCTGAGACTTAGAGCTGGAAGTTCCACATATCACTTCCACTATATTCTGTTGGTCAAAGTGACTCACAAGGTCAGTCTAACTCCAAGGTGTTGGGGAAAAGATTCTGCTTCCTCATGGGAGGGACAACTAGTATTGCAAAGGGACAAGCATACAGGTTGGTAGAGATTCTTGCATCTATCTTTGCTAATAATCTCAACAGGAGGTCTAACAATTTGGCTAAGAATACTTTGAACAAAATATGTGCAATACCTACATAGAGCAAATTATGAAGCTTTATTCAGTTCAGTTCAGTTCAGTTGCTCAGTCGTGTCCGACTCTTTGTGACCCCATGAATCGCAGCACGCCAGGCCTCCCTGTCCATCACCAACTCCTGGAGTTCACTCAGACTCATGTCTATCGAGTCAGTGATGCCATCCAGCCATCTCATCCTCGGTCGTCCCCTTCTCCTCCTGCCCCCAATCCCTCCCAGCATCAGAGTCTTTTCCAATGAGTCAACTATTTGCATGAGGTGGCCTAAGTACTGGAGTTTCAGCTTTAGCATAATTCCTTCCAAAGAAATCCCAGGGCTGATCTCCTTCAGAATGGACTGGTTGGAAGCTTTATTAAACATTAAAAAAAAGCCAAGTAGGGACTTTCCTGGCAGGTTCAATCTCTGGTCAGGGAACCAAGATCCCACAAGCAACGGAGCCACTAAGCCACAGCCACAACTAGAGGGTCTGAGGGCCACAACTAGAGAGTGTGAGTGCCACAGCAGAAGATCCATGTGTCACAACTAAGCCCTGATGCAGCAAAATAGATAAATAAATATTTTAAAAAATAATTTTTAAACGTAAAGAAGAACCAAATAAATTAACAGGTATACAAATTCATAAATAGGAAGACAATGTTATGAAATGTCAGTTTTTCCTAAGCATTCAATTTCAATTCCACAAAGTTTTCAAGGACTTGATAAGCTAACGGTGCAAAGATAGGCAAGACAGCTTTGAAAAGTCAATGAGGAGGATTCATTCTGCTGCTGCTGTTGCTTCTGCTAAGTCCCTTCAGTCATGTCCAACTCTGTGCGACCCCATAGATGGCAGTCCACCAGGCTCCTCTGTCCCTGGGATTCTCCAAGCAAGAATACTAGAGTGGATTGCCATTTCCTTCGCCAATGCATGAAAGGGAAAAGTGAAAGTGAAGTCTACCAGATAGCAAAACATTATACACCTCTAGTAACTGAGATAGCATGCGATTCATGCCGAATTAGACAAATAGACCAATGAAACAAGCTATACATGTATATATGGGTATTTGATGTGTGATCAAGGAATAATTGCAGGTCACTGGGGACTAAGCAATAAGTCATGCTGGGATAATTGGTTACCACCTGGAAAAAAAAAAAAAAAGTATATCCCTACCTCAAGCCCTAAAAAGTAATCAATTCATGATAGACCAAAGACTTAAAAGTAAAACTTGAATATATTTGGAAGAACCAATGGGAGAATATTTCCTTATTTTAGTATAGAGAAAAATTTCTTCAAAAACAAAAAAATGCACTAAACATAAAATAAATATTAATAAATATGTCTATGAAAAATTAAGAACATCTATTACAGCATAAAGAAAGAGAAAATATGAGGCCAAACTTGTTCTTACAATATCTCTAATTCACAGAGAATTATTTTCAAGGCTATATAAAACTCTTGAAAGTTATTGAGAAAAAGACAAATAAACCACAGAAAAATGAGCAATAGATAGAAATAAATACTTTTCAGGTGAAAAAAATAAATGGTGGATAACACTTCAAAAGTTGCTTAGCTTCATTATTTAATCAGGAAAATGCAAATTAAGACAACAATAAAATATTATTTTGCATCCTAGACTGTCAAAAACTAAGAAATCCACCAACTATTAAGAAGATGTGACTTTAAGGACATTGGGGCAATCAACTGATTTGGAAAACAATTCGTCATTAGCATCTGAAATTGAAATTTGTATGCCCTAAGACAGACCCAGAAATTCGACAACTAGGTTTAGGTATTCTGTAAAGAAAATCTTAATTATACTGGGAGACATACAAAGTAAAGATTCAGAGCAGTAATGTTAGTAATAGAAGAGGAAGAAAAAGAACCATTTGATATACTACATAGTAAGGAAATTATTAAAGACATTCTGCTGCAAAGAATCATTGAATTGTCCCAGATCCCCAAAAGCAACCAATTTAGACCAAAGCTCCGCTTCCTATTACCCAGTTAAAACCCAAATCTTATCATAGGTTCTGACACCTTCTTACTAGAGCTTCCCAGGTGGCCCAGTGGTAAAGAATCTGCCTGCCAAACAGGAGTCGCAGATTCGATCTCTGGGTTGGACAGATCCCTGAAGAAAGAACCGACAACCCACTCCAGTATTCTTGCCTGGGAAATCCCATGGACAGAGGAGCCTGGTGGGCTACAGTCCATAGGGTCACAGAATCAGACTTGACTTAGCACAAATGCACCTTCTTACTGAGGCACCCCATGATATGCATGCCCTTAGCTGCAAAGAGCAAGAATCCCAACATGTTAACAAGTGTGTTCCTGGTGGTCGTTTCTTTAGCCAGGTTGGTGGCGGGNAGAATCAGACTTGACTTAGCACAAATGCACCTTCTTACTGAGGCACCCCATGATATGCATGCCCTTAGCTGCAAAGAGCAAGAATCCCAACATGTTAACAAGTGTGTTCCTGGTGGTCGTTTCTTTAGCCAGGTTGGTGGCGGGAGTGGGGGTGCAGAGTTAGGCACTGACAAGCTGAACACAAAGTACAATAACTGGTCTGGTCTTTTTTTCTTCTTGGACACATGAGCAGACAAATAGTGACATCAACAACCTTTGAAATCTCCACTTGGTCCAATCTTGAATGTGTGATCTAGATGTGACTCACAGACACTGGTGCTAAGGAAGTCAAGAAACTGTGGAGTTGTGAGTATTAGATGTGATTTCCACACGGACACTGAAATTGCCCAGGAATGGGGACAGAAGCTCAGCCAGTGAAATGATGTCTGGGCAACTTCCCCTTCGGCTAAGAGGAGATCATTCCTGTCTTCTCTTTTGTCTCAACTTCCCTCCAAACTTTGGCATCTTGGAACACAGGAGGATTTGGAAATTGGGGCCAAACTCACACAAAGAGGGAAACAAACCAAAAACAAGAAGACAGAAAGGGTAGGATCTCACGACCAAAGAGAGTGTCCTGGGTGGGGGGCTATGGTTCTAACGGTCAGCGAGGGGCTATACCCTTTCCAGAACACTCAAGGGCTGGTTTGCACGCATACCTAGTGTTTTCAAAGCACCTCTGTCCTCAAACCTCAAAAAATTTACAGATGAAGAAAGTGGAGCTCAGAGATGACTTTTTCAAGGTCCCTCTGCCAGTAAGAGGTGGAACCAGGACTGCAACATCTAATCGCACCTGAATTAGTACCATTTACCCCACCAGCCTGGTCAGCAGGAGCGCTGGCTTCGTTTCCAGAAAACACAGAAGCCAGAGAAGCTGGGAGCCGGAGGTAGGAAGAAATGTCCTCTGGAGGGTCCTTATAAAGAGCACCTTACCATCTCTCTCCTCTCTCTTCCCTCTTACAGCAATCAAAGAGTTACAAAAACACAAAACTCTAAGAGTGGGGGGTAAGGAAGATATTGTTTAAAGCCGTCACTGGTCAGAACATCACCAGGGTCCCAAAGCAGAACCTCCTCGAAATAGCTGGAGGCAGCTCTCATCCACCAACGTCATTCCCATGACTCACACTGTCAGCTCTTCCTTAGTGTGTGGGAATGAGACAATCAGGATGCCGGGGGGTGGGGGGCAGGTTGCTGGAAATGAGCATCACGGCCTCTAAGAGCCATCCAGACACGCCTTGCTATTGGGAATTCCCCTTGGCCTTCACTCCACGGATCCCTGAGGGCCCTGGATGCTTGAACTGAGAGAGGAGAAAGCCTTAATATCCAAAGGAACAGCTCAGAGTGAAGGGACCCTTCAATCCTCATCAGTTCTTAGCACTTGGGTCTGCAGAGTCTGGGAATGGAAAGGGGCTGTGTTGACAGCATCTCTAGGGAGGGATCATGTGACTGTGGGGCAGGAGTCCTCTCCCAGCTGCAGAGCCTCCAGGCACTTCTCCGTGAGTCACCTGCCCATTCTTACCCACCTGAGGACCACCTAGTCATGAATCTGAATTCCTTTGAGACCTGTCCTTTTCCCCAAGAGAAACACACCATCTTTCTAGAGTGTAGAGATTTGAGTCAAATCAAGCTGCCATTAAATCATTAGGAGAGAACTTGGTTAGTCTCCCCAAGTCCAGTGTATAAGCCAAAGAGACCAGAGAGGACTGCTAATGGCAGCATTCCTGCAGGGCAGGCAGTCACGGAGTCAGATAGGCTTGGGGGCCTCTGGACCTGGATAATCCCAAATTGGCTGGATGTGCAGTAAACCTCCAATGGCACCCCACTCCAGTACTCTTGCCTGGAAAATCCCATGGATGGAGGAGCCTGGTGGGCTGCAGTCGAGGGGGTCGCTAAGAGTCAGACACGACTGAGCAACTTCACTTTCACTTTTCACTTTCACGCATTGGAGAAGGAAATGGCAACCCACTCCAGTGTTCTTGCCTGGAGAATCCCAGGGACGGGGGAGCCTGGTGGGCTGCCATCTATCGGGTCGCACAGAGTCGGACATGACTGAAGCGACTTAGCAGCAGCAGCAGCAGCAGCAGTAGCAGTAAATCCATCCTTCCTTGTCGTTTTGCTGAAGTTTTCACTTTCATCTCAGGTTCAAAGGTTATGTTAACAAAATAAACCACTTGTTATACACAAATAAACAATACCAATATTTATTAGAGAATTACCTAGCTTATTTTCAGTATAGTAACATTAAAAGGAAGGCGAAATAGAAACAGCAGAGGATATTTCACCAAATTGGGTTTGAACCAACATCCAGACTCAAATAGCGTTGGGGAGTTCCATGTCATAGCACATCTGGAGTCCCACTTGGGAAAAGGTCCCGGGCAGCTCATCGGCTCAGTGTCTGAGACCACAAAGATTGCTTTTGGGGGTTCCCATTTATAATTCCAGGATGCAAACTGATATCATTATCAATCTGAGCAAATTGCATCTCTGGCTTCTTGTTAATGCTATTTGTTTGACTTGTAAAACATGGCATGTTCTTAAGCCTGAGGCTTGGTTGACCACCCCCACTCCAAGGACTCAAAAATGTCAAGATTTGTCCCCTATCTTATCTATGGTGCCACAAGCCTTGCACTCGCATCAGGCAGTCAGGGCACTCGCAGTCAGGGCAGTGTTCAGGCAGGTTAGAGGCAAAGTGAAAGGCCTGCTGTCCTTTGTCTCTGAAGCCTAGACAAAACTGTTTAATTTCCCTAATACTTGCTCTTCCTTGGCTGACTTCAGTCTCCATCTGAATACCCCCTTCATCATGCTGGCCTCACAGATCCTTGACCCCATAAATTCTACTCTGCTCTGCCTGGCATGCATATACCCTGCACGCCCCATGGAATTCATCATTTCCCTTTGCTCCTCCACTTCTGAAATACCAAACTCTATTCTCTGACACCAGTTCCTATTCTTCCAGCTCTGACACTCTGTTACTTTCACTCTGTCTGTTCTTTACCCCTTGGAAATGCCCAGTTTGTAGAGAATACAGTGTTCTCTTGCCCTGATTGTCTTAATCAGACTTGTTCTGCATTTGAGGGGAGAAGATTCCTCTTTCAGGCTATGAAGGCTGGGCCTGGGGCTGGGACTGAGGCTGGCATGGAGGCCAGGCTGGGACAGGGGAGGGAGGGAGCCAGTCGGCTGGGTTAGGGGCCGCACAAAGGAGCTGGCCAGGAACAGTGGGGAACAAAGGCTGGACGTTCTTCCGCTGAGCCCCCAGAGCCTGGCCCTGGTCTTCCGGGAACAGCTCCAGGAAATATCTGAGATTCCAGATTTGGAAGGAAGAGACCTGTAAACAGGAGCTGGGCTCTCAAAGGGGAGAGCAGCGGATCTCTAGGGAGGGGCTGCGGAGAAGCCGGGTGTGCGCTGACATTGCAGGCTCAGAAGCTACAGGTCTGTCTGCTATAAACACAATATTTCAGGACTGGGCAAATGATTTATTTTTATTTTATTGTTTTTTTTGCCACACGCATGTGGGACCTTGGTTCCTTAACCAGGGATCGAACCCTCACCCCCTGCATTGGAAGGTGGATTCCTAACCACTGGACACCGGGGAAGCCCCAGGGCTGGAAAAAACTCTTAAAGGTCATTTACTGTAACTATCTTTCCAGGGCCTAAAAAAATATCCCGGCCAAGGATGCTCAAATAGTTTCAGTAATGGGGTGTGCATAAAAATAAATAAATCACAGTACTGGCTAAGCTTTACTGATCACTTACAAAGCATTAGGCACTGTATTAGGTGGATTTTACGCTTCATCTCTTCTCTTATTCCATCTCTCAAGGTAGGAACTATTATTGTTGTTGTTATTTTTATTATTCCCTCTTTACAAATAAGGAAACTGACTTTCAAGTCACTTGCCCAGGGTCTTCCAGAAGTTTATCTGTCTGTCTCTGGGCTGACTAGGAGTGAACTGTAGACATCTCCCAGGCTGTCCGAGTCTCTTATCTTCCTTATCTTCTGGCTTACCACCCCACCTCTCCCTGGGAAATGGACATGAGACACTGCCCCCCTATGCCATTATCTTCCTTGTCGCTTTTCTCTACCCTTAGCCTCAGAATGCCCGTGCCCTGAGATCTCAGCGCTGGGTTTCTAATCCACTTGAGCAGTGGGGTAGGGGTGAGGAGTGATCTGGAAACAAAGGAATTGGGATTGGGATTGAATGGTTCACTAGAGACTTGGAGTTAAAGGATCTAAACTCCTGGAGTTACAGTTAGGATTACCTCTAAGAAATCCCAGACTAGGGTTTGAGGTTAGAGTCAGAGGTGATGCGCGTCAAGGTCATAGCGCCTCTCTCCTCAGTCTCCTCCCAGTTCTCCAAGGCCCTGAAGGCCGGGCAGGAAGCATCGGTTTCCTCAAAGCTGCTTCCCTCCTGGGGCAGAGTCTCGGTCACAAACAACCACCACCAGCCCGCCCCGCCCCTCCTTCCCCCGCCGCTGTGAGCTCAGAGCAGTAGGACCAAGAGCTGCGGACCAGGTCAGAGCCCCGAGAGCAGCCATGGGCGCTGGGGGAGTGTGCCTCCTTGGGGCCCACTGGGCCCTGCCTCTCCTGCTCCTCACGGGTGAGTACGCCGGGCCTCCCCGCTCCTAGCCCGCGCACCCCTGATCCAAGGCCTGGCTGAGGCGGGGGAGGCCCTTACGCCTGTTTCCCTTTGGGGGTGGGAGTAGCAGAAACAATGGTAATGATGATGGTGGTGCTGTTAAGTGTGAGACAGAGAGACAAACAGACTGAGAGCTCCACGGGCCCTCGCTGCCTGCTACGCGTGCACACTGGCCCTCTCGCCTCCCCCCCAGCATGTTATCTAGGAGCTTGTTTGGAGGTGCTAGCAGGAGAGCACAGCTTGTACTATTGACTGAAGACCGGTCCTTCTCTATCATGGACGGTCGTCCTCTTCCCCTGATGGCATAGCTTCGGGAGGGACACACATGGAGTGGTGAGGGAAGAAGGGGACACCTGCCTGGCCAGCCCGATCAGCCGAATCAACCCTGGGGTGACAGATGTGATAACCAGATCGCCCTCGCGTCCCCACTATGTTATTTGGGAACTCCTTTTCAGACACGAGGAGGCAGATGAGACATGCAGGGTTTTGGGGGCCCTACTGGTAGTCGGACTGGGCCCACTTCCTTTTCTCTCCCTAGGAAGCATGGCCCAGGATTTTCCACCCCAGATCCTAGTCCATCCCGAGGACCAGCTGTTCCAGGGCCCCGACCCGGCCAAGATGAGCTGCCGGGCCTCAGGTCAGCCGCCTCCCACCATCCGCTGGCTGCTGGATGGGCACCCCCTGAGCATGGTGCCCCCAGACGTTCACCACCTCCTCCCGGACGGAACCCTCCTGCTGCTGCGGCCCCCTCCCCGGGGACGTGCCCACGACGACCGCACCCGATCCACGGACCTGGGAGTCTACACCTGTGAGGCCAGCAATCGGCTGGGCACGGCAGTCAGCCGGGGCGCACGGCTGTCCATGGCTGGTGANGCTGGATGGGCACCCCCTGAGCATGGTGCCCCCAGACGTTCACCACCTCCTCCCGGACGGAACCCTCCTGCTGCTGCGGCCCCCTCCCCGGGGACGTGCCCACGACGACCGCACCCGATCCACGGACCTGGGAGTCTACACCTGTGAGGCCAGCAATCGGCTGGGCACGGCAGTCAGCCGGGGCGCACGGCTGTCCATGGCTGGTGAGGTCTGGGTGGGGAGACTTGGGAGGGGAGGGCTGGGTACGGGCGGTCCTAGATGGGAGACCTGGGAGGTGGGGCTCTGAAGAGTTCAGTACAAGGCAGAGCCCAGGGGTAGGTGATACAGAGCAGGTTGGCAGTGCCAAGGTGGGGCCCGGATGGAAGGGCTGGGGCCTGCTGCGTGCCAACCCTCTGCCCTCCTCACAGTCCTCCAGGAGGATTTCCAGGTCCAGCCTCAGGACACAGTGGCTGCAGTGGGCGAGCAGGTGATTCTGCAGTGCGAGCCGCCCTGGGGCCACCCAGAGCCCACTGTCTCATGGTGGAAGGATGAGAAACCCCTGGCCCTGCAGCCAGGGCGGCACTCAGTAAGTGTAGCCCCTTCCCAAACCTCATCCTGTCCGGAGCACAGCTGTGCACACCCGAGTGCCTGACCCGTCCCCCCACCCAGCCCCACGTCTCCTGCAGTATTTGAGGAAGCCGGGGCCGTGAGGCCTTAGGCCTTCCTTCCCACGTGGGAGACTTCACAAGACCCCTGGTCCTGACAGGTGTCCCAAGGCTCCCTGCTGATGGCAAGAGCAGAGAAGAGTGATGCAGGGACCTACATGTGTGTGGCCACCAACAGTGCAGGACAACGGGAGAGCCGGGTGGCCAGGGTGTCCATCCAGGGTAAGGGGGGGCGGTCGGTGAAGGCCAGGGCCAAGGTGGGGGGCACCAGTCAGCGTGGTGCCCTCTGGTTTGGGCTGGGGATAGGGGATGTGGGGGTTTGACCCAGGATCAGGGTCAGAGTGGTGGGGACCTCATTCAAGGGCGGTTCCTCCATCCGAGGACTTCCTTTACCCTCAGTTGGTAAAGAATCTCCCTGTGGTGCAGGAGACTCAGGCTTGATCCCTGGGTCGGGAAGATCTCCTGGAGAAGGGAATGGCAACCCACTCCAGTGCTCTTGCCTGGAGAATCCCAGGGACGGGGGAGCCTGGTGNTTACCCTCAGTTGGTAAAGAATCTCCCTGTGGTGCAGGAGACTCAGGCTTGATCCCTGGGTCGGGAAGATCTCCTGGAGAAGGGAATGGCAACCCACTCCAGTGCTCTTGCCTGGAGAATCCCAGGGACGGGGGAGCCTGGTGGGCCACAGTCCATGGAGTCACAAGAGTGGACACGACTGAGCTACTAAATCATCGTCATCCTCCATCTGAGGACAGACATTGGAGAGCTCACGAGGGGCAGTCTGGGAGTTCTGGCTCCTCTGTGGCTGAGGGATGCTCCCCTCTTCAATTTCTTCCCCCTGACCTGTGAGCCCACCCCCAACCTGTGCTCCCAGAGCCCCGGGACTACAAGGAGCCCCTGGAGCTTCTGGCTGTGCACATTCAGTTGGAAAACGTGACTCTGCTGAACCCAGACCCCAAGAAGGGCACCAAGCCTGGGCCAGCTGTATGGCTCAGCTGGAAGGTGAGGCCCGGGACCTAGGGCTGGAACAGTCACAGCTCCGGAAAGCTCTGCTCACAAGAGCCCTGAGTCCTCCCCACCCTCCGTCTTCCCCAGGTGAGCGGCCCCGCTGCACCTGCTCAGTCCTACACGGCCCTGTTCAGGACCCAGGCCGCCCCTGGGGTCCAGGGAGCCCCGTGGGCAGAGGCCCTGCTGGCTGGCTGGCAGAGCGCAGAGCTTGGGGGCCTCCACTGGGGCCAAGACTACGAGTTCAAAGTGAGACCGTCCTCCGGCCGCGCTCAAGGCCCCGACAGCAACGTGCTGCTCCTGAGGCTGCCTGAACAAGGTCAGGAACAGATGCTTCCAGAACCCAGTGATATACCCCCCAGCCCTTTTCTGTCCCTCTGTAGTCAGGAGGAGAAGGAATAGTGGCTTCCACCCCTGGGCCCCCTCTTGTCTTGGCTCTGAAANACAGGTGTCCCAAGGCTCCCTGCTGATGGCAAGAGCAGAGAAGAGTGATGCAGGGACCTACATGTGTGTGGCCACCAACAGTGCAGGACAACGGGAGAGCCGGGTGGCCAGGGTGTCCATCCAGGGTAAGGGGGGGCGGTCGGTGAAGGCCAGGGCCAAGGTGGGGGGCACCAGTCAGCGTGGTGCCCTCTGGTTTGGGCTGGGGATAGGGGATGTGGGGGTTCGACCCAGGATCAGGGTCAGAGTGGTGGGGACCTCATTCAAGGGCGGTTCCTCCATCCGAGGACTTCCTTTACCCTCAGTTGGTAAAGAATCTCCCTGTGGTGCAGGAGACTCAGGCTTGATCCCTGGGTCGGGAAGATCTCCTGGAGAAGGGAATGGCAACCCACTCCAGTGCTCTTGCCTGGAGAATCCCAGGGACGGGGGAGCCTGGTGGGCCACAGTCCATGGAGTCACAAGAGTGGACACGACTGAGCTGCTAAATCATCGTCATCCTCCATCTGAGGACAGACATTGGAGAGCTCACGAGGGGCAGTCTGGGAGTTCTGGCTCCTCTGTGGCTGAGGGATGCTCCCCTCTTCAATTTCTTCCCCCTGACCTGTGAGCCCACCCCCAACCTGTGCTCCCAGAGCCCCGGGACTACAAGGAGCCCCTGGAGCTTCTGGCTGTGCACATTCAGTTGGAAAACGTGACTCTGCTGAACCCAGACCCCAAGAAGGGCACCAAGCCTGGGCCAGCTGTATGGCTCAGCTGGAAGGTGAGGCCCGGGACCTAGGGCTGGAACAGTCACAGCTCCGGAAAGCTCTGCTCACAAGAGCCCTGAGTCCTCCCCACCCTCCGTCTTCCCCAGGTGAGCGGCCCCGCTGCACCTGCTCAGTCCTACACGGCCCTGTTCAGGACCCAGGCCGCCCCTGGGGGCCAGGGAGCCCCGTGGGCAGAGGCCCTGCTGGCTGGCTGGCAGAGCGCAGAGCTTGGGGGCCTCCACTGGGGCCAAGACTACGAGTTCAAAGTGAGACCGTCCTCCGGCCGCGCTCAAGGCCCCGACAGCAACGTGCTGCTCCTGAGGCTGCCTGAACAAGGTCAGGAACAGATGCTTCCAGAACCCAGTGATATACCCCCCAGCCCTTTTCTGTCCCTCTGTAGTCAGGAGGAGAAGGAATAGTGGCTTCCACCCCTGGGCCCCCTCTTGTCTTGGCTCTGAAATCAGAGCTGAGAGAAGCTCTTGTTCTCAGTATGGCTCGGACCTTATGTCCCCAGTCCTGCTCTTTTCTCTAGAAAGAGATTCCTGAGGATTCCTTCAGCATTCCTTACAGCTTGTCTCCCTCCCCTCCAGTGCCCAGTGCCCCTCCCCAGGAGGTGACCCTAAAACCTGGCAATGGCAGTATCCTTGTGAGCTGGGTCCCACCACCTTCTGAAAACCATAATGGCATCATCCGTGGCTACCAGGTACCCCCCACAAGCTGACGCACCCCTCCGTAGTGTTGCCAAGACTTCCCTCTTCCCTGGCTCTGGGCACTAAGAAATGGCACCTGCCCAGTGGAGCACAGACTCTGCTGTTTGCCAGACACTGCCAAGCACTTACATGATCTCATTTCATCTCACAGTCCATCCTGGGTTGTTATCCCCAGTCTACAGACATGGAAAGTGAGGCTAGAGTCACAAGTGCGGGAAAACAGAACAGGGACAAAACCAGGCTGTGACTGACTCTCCATTTCTAAGGCAGTGGTGCCAGTGTGTGATTTCTGGACCAGCAACATCAGCATTGTCTGAGAACTTATTAGAATGCAGATCCTTTGGTCTGTTGACAGGCTTTGTGGGTCAGAATGTCAGAGATGGGTCTCGCAATCTGGATTTTAACAAACCCTCCAAGTGGTCCTAAATCACACTGATCTGTGTGAACCACTGGTCTAACACCTACTTTGGAAGATTGCTTTTCTTCTTCTTCTGTCAGTCTAGAGAGAAGTCTCACCCGCTTTGTAGGGGAGAAGGAAATAGGAAGGGTGGGTGCATGTAGGGGTGTCTGCAGGTCAACGCCAGGACAGGGTGGCCACATACCCAGAATCTGATCTGCAGATGAAGGGGCTTAACTGCTGTGATGGTTTTGGAGGGGGGCAAGCTCACCTCTGTTTGTGTCTCAGGTCTGGAGCCTGGGCAACACCTCACTGCCCCCAGCCAACTGGACCGTGGTGGGTGAGCAGACCCAGCTGGAGATTGCCACGCGCATGTCTGGTTCCTACTGCGTGCAAGTGGCTGCAGTCACTGGCGCAGGCGCTGGGCAGCCCAGCAGCCCTGTCTGCCTCCTATTAGGTGAGGACAGTGCCCTCTGGCCCCACCGAGACCCATCCAGGCCCCCTTTCCACCATTCTCTCTCCCTGCTCGTGCTTCCAGCTCCTCCCCTCCTTGTCTGCCCACCTTCATTGCCTCGTCCTGAGCTCAGATTCCCCTACAGAGCAGGCCATGGAGCGAGCTGCCCAGCAGCCCAGTGCGCACAGCCCATGGACCCTGGAGCAGCTGTGGGCAGCCTTGAAGCGGCCAGAGGTCACTGCCAGCGGGGCTGTCGTGCTGTGGCTGCTGCTGCTGGGCACGGCCGTGTGCATCCACCGCCGGCGCCGAGCTGGGGTGCGCCCGGGCCCAGGTGAGCAGGTGAAGCGCACTCGCACGTGGACTGCTTGGCCTTCCCTGGGTCCCGCCAGAATGCAACAGAGCTTCGGGCCTCTAGCCAGGTGCTGGAGACTCTGGGCTGACCCTTCCTCCTGNGGAGGCAGGTCCAAGAGGGAGAAGATAGATGTGAGTACGTGGCTGATTCACTTCATTGTACAGCAGTAACTAAGACAACATTGTAAATCAATTATATTAAAACACACACACACACAAAAGTTAAAGCTGAAGTAAAGAGGGAAGGCAAAGCGAATAGCAAGAAATAGCCTGCTATTTATAGGGAAAGACAAGCCTTTTGGTTGGGTGAGGGCTTCTGGTATAGGATGGGTCAGAGCAAAAGATAAAGCTGAGGAGCTGGAAGCTAGGCCAACGAGGGCCCTGTTAGCCACGCTAGGCAGCTGGGCTCCATCTTCGTACATGGGGAGCCACTGAGGGTTTTAGGCAGAGAAGTGCTTTGGTCTGATCCCTGCCGGCATGGCGCCCCATCCAACAGGAGCCAGGCGAGAGACAGAGAAGCCGATATTCAGGTAGCAAACTCCTGCACCGCTGGCTGAGTGATGTCTCACTTCTTCATCTCAGCTTACAGCATCAGTCTTGTAAGGAAGGTCTTACTGTTGGAGGAACCAGGGCTTAAAAAGGCTAATAGACTGAGCTGGCCCAGGGTTGCACAGCTAGGTGGCACCAGATCTGGCTCCCGATGTGTATTCTTTCTGTCTCAGCACACAGCCATCTGTCTGTGATACCTCCCAGCTCTGGGGCAACTTGGATGTCCTCTGATCTCAGGATAAGAAAGGGGCTCTGTGTTTGGGACAGCAGGTCAGAGGTCTTAAGGAGTCTGTGGGGACCTGAAAAGCAGTGAGAATAAAGCTGATACCACCATCTACTCTACGCTTTCTGCTACCTGCTGAGCTCAGGTCTTTACCAATCACAGTTTCCCTCCACCTGCTTCTCTACCCTGCCCCCCACTGTCCAGGATGGATCACAGCGACTCCCCCTGGCTGGCGGACACGTGGCGCTCCACCTCTGGCTCTCGAGACCTCAGCAGCAGCAGCAGCCTCAGCAGTCGGCTGGGAGTGGACCCCCGGGACCCGCTAGATGGTCGCCGCTCTTGTGAGAATGCCCCCCCCACCAGGGGTGGGGGTAGGGGGCCTAGCAGCTGAGTGAGGGTGCTGGAGACAGGGGGGCATGGGTGGGCTGCATTCACCATAATCCCTCCTGTCATTTTTTACCGCAGTGATCTCCTGGGATCCCCGAAGCCCTGGGGTGCCCCTGCTTCCTGACACCAGCACTTTCTATGGTTCCCTCATCGCTGAGGGGCCTTCCAGCCCCCCAGCCCGGCCAAGCCCCCAGGCCCCAGCTGCCAAGCGGCTCACACCCCAGCTGGGCCAGCTCTCCAGCCCCTGGCCCAGTTCAGACAGCCTCTGTGGCCGCCGGGGCCTCTCTTCCCCGCGCTTGTCTCTGGCCCCTGCAGAGGCCTGGAAGGCCAGAAAGAAGCAGGGTAAGGATGGGAGGATGCACGCAGCCTGAATCAGGGTGTGTGGGGGACAGGAGCCTCAGTGATAATCGTGGGCTGCCCTCCACCCGCAGTCTGTTCCAATGGGCACCTATTACCGTGCACCCAGAAAGGAGTATGCTGGCCTCGGGTTTTCTTTCTTTCTTTCTTTGGGTCTTTGTTGAGCCACGCAGGATCTTCTTTCATTCATGCATCATCTTTGTTGCTGTGCACAGACTCTCTCTCTCTTGTTGTGGGAGCTTCAGTAGTTGCGGCCAGTAGGCTTGGTTGCTACGAGGCATGTGGGATCCTACCTCCCCGACCAGGAATCGAACCCGTGGCCCCTGCATTGCCAACAGATTCTTAACCACTGGACCCTACGAGGCATGTGGGATCCTACCTCCCCAACCAGGAATTGAACCCATGGCCCCTGCATTGCCAACAGATTCTTAACCACTGGACCACCAGGGAAGCCCTGGGCCTCAGGTTTTCTTTACACGGGGCTGTTGCTTGGGTTTGCACACCAGCAGTGAGCCCTGTTTCTGCAGTCAGCTCATTTCAGCAAATACTGAATAAGCACCACTAGGGGTAGGATGGAGAAGGAAATGGCAACTCACTCCAGTGTTCTTGCCTGGAGAATCCCAGGGACGGGGAGCCTGGTGGGCTGCTTGTCTCTGGGGTCACACAGAGTCGNTTCAGCAAATACTGAATAAGCACCACTAGGGGTAGGATGGAGAAGGAAATGGCAACTCACTCCAGTGTTCTTGCCTGGAGAATCCCAGGGACGGGGAGCCTGGTGGGCTGCTTGTCTCTGGGGTCACACAGAGTCGGACACAACTGAAGTGACTTAGCAGCAGCAGCAGCAGCAGCAGGGGTGGGATAGGGGATAGGGAAACACAGTGATATAAACAGAATCCTTGCTCTCTACCAGCTCCAAGTCTAATGAACGTGCCTGACCAGCACACAGGTAATTCTAGAACATGGAGGAGTGTGGCCAGTGCTAGCACTAAACCTCAGGCTTGCATGACCTCTGTACATAAGTGCTACGCACGCACGATGTATGGGTCTTGCCCCGGTACCGACTCCCAGCTCACTTCCCAGAGAATGAGCATTTCCTTTCTGTCCAGATTTCTCTCCTGACTTCCGGCTATCTGCTTTGACTTTCCAGAGAGAAATAAGTATAGTTTCTATTTCTTCAGCAACTACTCTATGTTAGGTGCCTTACTCATATTTGTTACCTCATTGAATCCTCAGAACATATTGGCAAGGTGTTATTTCTCTTATTTTACAGATAAGGAAAGAGGATCAGAATGGGATAGCTTGTTTAAAACCCTACGTCCATAAGCTGCAGATCTCAGATTTGAAACCAGAATCCTCTGCTTCCAAATGTTCCTTTGAATCTCTCTGGGAGCACCCCTGGGGAAACTGTTCTCTCGCTGTTTCTCCATTTCTGAACATTGACTTCACTCTCCGCCATCTCCATGAGCCTCCTGTACTGATTAGTAAGATTTATAAACATTCAGCAGCCAGTTTTGTTAAGTGGATATAATCCAACTTTTATCAAGATAAAGATGGATTTAGAGTAATTAAGGACTTGGCCAATATCCAGAATTTTATGACTCTGAATATTAGCGAAGCTGGCATCCTTTCAGCTTTGCCTCAGAGCTAGTGCATTAGAGTCTTCCGTGGTCATGAAATACCAGCTAAAAAGAGATTGCATAAATCTCATTTCAAAAGTAGCTTTTTCATGGATAACCATACTGATTTGAATATAATGTATGTCCCACTTGAAAACATTAATGCTAGCCCAAAAAGAGGAGCAATTTCCTTCGGTCAGTTGTGAAGAAAGTTTCCCGTTCTGAGACGAAGTTTCCTAATCTCACTTAGAGATTTAGGTCCTCATCACACCCCTTTTCTCCATCACCCGGCTCCACACCGTCACTGCTCCAGGATGGGGTCAGCATAGTACCTCCCTTGGCCTGGTGGGCAACAGCAACAGGCACAAGGTCTCATCCAGAGGGACTTCCCTTGTGGTCCAGCAGTTAAGATTCTGCACTTCCACTGCAGGTATCACAGGTTCAATCCCTGGTTAGGAAGCTAAGACCTCACAGGCTACGCAGTACAGCCTGATAGTGGGGGGAAAAAAATCTCATCCAGAGGCATGGAGCTCCCTTACTGCTATCATCTAGTCCAAAAGTCTGCTGATTCTTTGTCTTTGAACACTGGCAGTCTCTCTCAGTGCCCCTACTTGAGCTGCTTATTCCTTTTTCTTATTATCTGAGCCTAGTTGGGTTTTTTTTACCTCTGTACTAATAGTCTGACAACAGCTGTCTCATCCATTATGTCAGAGTCTTAGTTCACTTTGCCAATACATATATTGAATATCCTCGTTAAATAATTCACTCAAACAAATATCTATCGCAATTCAGGTATACCCAACAAGATTCGACCTCACTTTGATAATAGTTTAATTCAAATAATTTTGAAACTAAATTCAAGTAATTCCAAGCAAGGTGGAAAGCAGGTTTTTTGTGTGTTATTTTTGTTGCTGTTGTTGGGGGTTCCAAAAATCCTTTAGAAGAAATAAAATGAGCTGGGATAAATACAGCCTTTTCCCTTCACCTTCCACACAAATCAACACCAACAGCATGTGCCCCTACTTCTGAGCTTAGGCAAGAAGCCAGGCCCAAGACAAGACAAAGCGGGTGAGAGTGGGGGTTGGAGCACTCAAAGCTGGCCTCCAGGACTCCCTGGGTCATACAACAATTAAAGGAAATGAGTAAAAGCTAAACCAGCCAAAGTACAAAAGGAAACTCTGGTGGAGGAAGTCTAGCCATTGTGTGAGTTTTCATCCAGTGGCTTAGAAGGTCCGGCCACTGTACATGGGTTTCCAGGGCCCAGATGGATCCTTGATGAATGCCTTGTCCCACTCTGAACCTGCCCATCTGGCCCCCACGTCTTTTATATTATTAGACAGACGAGACAGCTCTGTGTCGAGAGTCCTGCCTGGTTTCTGCTCCCCTTTCCTAACTGGGCTTTGGGCTTTTGATCATGTGGCATTAACCTGAAGGCTGTTTCTTTTCTTCTTTGATTGATGTTCTCCTAGTCCAGGTCTTAGGGAAATCCCTTCCTTTTATCACTCTGTTTCTCTTCTGGCTTAAACTTAGATCCATTTTGGTTTTGGCCTGACAAGTCAGTGCACACAGCCGGGGCTATTGTCCTGCCACGATTTACTCAGAGCCCTGTCTCCTAAGTGGCCACGTGGGCCGGATGGTACCTGCCATCTCATACATGATTCTTTTCACCTTGTGTTTACACCTTCGTCTCTAATATCATCCATCCATTCACTCATTCACTCAACACGTATTGAATACCCACAGGCAAGGCATTGCCCACCTGGGTGA
>SJYV01005184.1:325131-348605 GCA_006410875.1 Neotragus pygmaeus | reverse complement strand
GGTACCCTCCACCTCTCCAGCCCCCAGGCCTCTTCCCTCTCTGGTCCCAGCCCAGCATCCAGCCGCCTGTCCAGCTCGTCGCTGTCGTCCCTGGGGGAGGATCAGGACAGTGTGCTGACCCCTGAGGAGGTGGCCCTGTGCCTGGAGCTCAGTGAGGGTGAGGAGACCCCCAGGTGAGTGGCTGGAGGGGAGCCAGAGGATACAGATAAGCTGGAGACAGGAGTGTGCCTTCCACCTTCCTCACTGGACTGTTTCGGCCCCTGCCCAACAGCATGCCATCTCCCCTTTGACCTCTCCCTAGGAACAGCGTCTCTCCGATGCCAAGGGCGCCTTCCCCTCCCATCACCTATGGCTACATCAGCGTCCCCACGGCCTCAGACCTAGCGGACATGGGCAGGCCTGGAGGAGGGGTGGGGTCCGAGGTGAGGGGCTTGCTGTGCCCACCTCGGCCCTGCCTCACACCCACCCCCAGCGAGGGCTCCTTGGCCAATGGCTGGGGCTCAGCCTCAGAGGACAACGGCCCCAGCGCCAGAGCCAGCCTGGTCAGCTCCTCCGATGGCTCCTTCCTCGCTGATGCCCACTTTGCCCGGGCCCTGGCCGTGGCTGCGGACAGCTTTGGCTTTGGTCTGGAGCCGAGGGAGGCAGACTGCGTCTTCACGGGTATGTGAGATCAGTGTCCTTGACAAAGAGTCGAAGTATCCTCACCATCGTCACTATGTCCCAGCCCCCAGGCCAAGTGCCTTACATACATTCAGCATTAGCAGCAGATCTCAGAGGAATATTCTTTATTATTCTTTTCCAAATGAGGGAACTATAAGTCCCATAGGTTTATTAACTTGCCCAAGATCACCCAGAACAAGGATAAACTGTGCAAGTTAAAAGCCCAGAGGCAGAGACTTCCCTTGGGGTCCAGTGGCTAAGACTCCATGATCCCTGTGCAGGGGTTCGAGGTTCAGAACCAGGTCAGGGAGCTAGATCCCGCATCCCGACACAACCAAACAATTAAAAAACAAACAAACAAACAAGGTCCAGAGGCAGCCAATTATACGGTCCATTCTGCTGCCTCTAGGACCTTCCTCTTACCAAATGTGGGGTGCAGGAAAGATTGCCCTCCCCAGCCCAGGGACAGATTCCTCCCCCGTGGGAAGTTCTGTTCTTTCTCTTACATCCTGCTGAGCTGTCAAAGCCTTCCTCCTCTCCCATCTGTGGCCGGGTGAGGTGACGCTGGGCTCCCTGTTTCGTTTGTCTAGCAGGTTGGGACCATCGTTCCCAAGTCAACGGCAGGTAGTGAGGGCTCCCCCAGCCTCTTCGGTGTTCCCTTCCTCGGACATATATCCCCTAGACCTAGCTTTCAAACCCTAACTCTACATTCTTCCCCCTAAAAAAGCAGTCAGGATTGTGGCAAACAGGAGAGCAGGAATTACCTAGGGCAGAAAGCCAGGGCCGAGTTGGGAGAAGAAAGTTCAAGCTGTTCTCTCGAAGAAATCAATGAACGTCTTCCTCTCCCCTGGGGCGGAGGACCCTGGGGATGTGGCACTGGGGTGATGGACCGAGTGGGGCTGGGTTATGTCTAGGATCGGGTGTATGCCTTAAGCAGCCCCCAAACTAGTCCCTAAACTAGTCCCCAAGAGTGAAGCCCAACCCTCCACAGAAATCTCTACCCTCCCTAACAGATGCTTCGTCACCTCCCTCCCCCCGGGACGACCTCTCTCTGACTTCCACCCTTTCCCTGACCCCGTGGGAGTGGAGGTCAGACTGGTTGGAGGACATTGAGAAAAATCCCACCCAGTGGCTGGGAAGGGGGCTGCTTCCCTGGCTGCCTGAATCTCGGATCTCTTCCCAGAAAAGTCAACTCAGCTCTCCTGTGCCCAAAGCTGGCGGTAAGTGTCTGGTTGGCTGATGCAGCGATCCATCTTGACCGGAGGGGTTTTATTGTGGTTCGGGGTTCAGGGAGTCAAGAGGGGTCTGGAAGGAGCGATAAGGAGCAGGGAGGGATAACTCCACCTCCTTCAACTTCTCCTAGACTCCTCCTGAACTGACCGCCCGACTGCCAAGATGGGAACCAGACCTTCCTCTCCCATCAGCCACTGGCCGGGGCTGTGGACTGCGGGTCTCGGCCTGTGCTTCGCTGCAGCTGGGGGGGTCCACCTTGCCTGGCCTCTGGTGTTCTCCCTCCCGGATTGTGGGAACAAATGAAAGCAAAACAAAATAAGAACAAAGCGGACCTGCAGCCTCCAGGAGCAAAATGTTATCTCCACCTGGCTCACAGCCCTTGCCTTTCCCTCTGCTCCATCCATGTCCACAATCAGGTCATTTTGGCCAGAGAGGCAGCCCTAAATCCTGTGTGTTCCCCGCCCCACCCGTGCCTGGGTCACAGGAAGTGGGGGAGCCGGACGTCTTCCTGGAGGACAACGCTGGCTCACGGGAAAGGACTGTGGAGCAGGGAGCATCTCAGGGCTTCCTCTCAGCCTTTTCCGGTCCATTCCTGGTCTCGCCCCAACCACACTGTGAAGGGACATAAAAAGAGGCTCCACTGAGGCAGTGAGGCCCGACTTCGGCACCAAGGCAAAGGGTTCGAGGTGAATCGAGGGAGGAAGCTCAAGTGGGACAAATGCGGGACAAATGCACCCTCCTGATACTGTTGTCACTATGAGTTGTCACTGAGGAATTTGACACCATAAAGCTGCAATGACTTGAGTTCTGTGAGATCACTGCGTGGAGCACCGTATCCTACAGAGGGCACCTGGGTTAGAGGAGCATCAGGCATTCACTGACCCGCCGGTGTCACTCTTTCTGTTCTGTCATCAAGGGGAGAATTCCCTGAATCGTTCAGATTTTAAGCAGAATCCAGAAAAGGCAGGGATGAGGGTGTTTCCAGGTTCTGCGGGTCTTAGCAACTCATCCCATGAAGATGACTCCTGCTTTCAGCAATCCCAGCCCCCAAGACCAGTCCCAGATAGTTTCTTAAAATGTACGAAGCAGCTCCATTTCACAAAAGGGAGGAACCACCTGCAATGGTTGGCTGGTGGACACCCTTCAAAGAACAGGACAGAGAAATGGAGAGGAGCAGGAGCCACAGAAAACCACCGGAGGGCGGGCAGGGCTTTCTCCTTGGAGGGAAAGGTCGGGGGCAGAATCCACATGCTTCGAGCACACTGCTTAGCACGACCAGGGTCGTGATCTCAGGCTGAGGACTCAGTGCCCCGCCGGATACACATCCGTTCCACTGTCTGCTTTTCCTTTTCAGGAGTTTGTTTTAGTTTCCTGGTCAAATCCCTTTTGAAAACATGCCAATTTCATATGCCAGAGCAAATGAGGAAAAGAGATTTGTATGCACTTCGGTCAAACTGGCAGGAGAGGTCAAAGCTTGGGGTTGGGGGCCAGCGGTCATTCCGTGAGAGTCCTGGGCAGTCACTGAGCAATACCCAGGTCTATGCAGTGAATGGTGCTGGCTGTGGGATCAGGAGTGATGGCGACTATGGCATTCGAGGCCAAAATTTTCTTTTGATTTTTTTAAAATTTATTTCGCTGCACCGGGTCTTAGTTGTGACATGTAGGATCTACTTCCCTGAGCTGGGGTTGAACCCCAGCCCCCTACATTGGGAGAGCGGAGTCTTTGCCATTGGACACCAAGGAAGTCCTGTGGCCAACTTAAAAAAAAAAAATTATCTGCCAGCCTAACCAATTACATATGAGCCTAATCTGGCTAATCGGGCTTCCCAGGTGGCACTAGTGGTAAAGAACGCCCCTGCCAATGCAGGAGACATAAGAGACGTGGATTTGATCGCTGGGTCGGGAAGATCCCCTAGAGGAGGGCATGGCAACCCACTCCGGTATTCTTGCCTGGAGAAGTCCACCGACAGAGGAACCTGGTGGCCTAGAGTCCGCAGGGTTGCAAACAGCCAGACGCAACGGAAGCAACTTAGCACACTAACCTGGCTAAGAGGGAGCCGTCTGTACTGCTTTGTGCAAGGGTGGGGATGAGTGTCTGAAAAAGCCTGTTTTTCCTTCTTGGCCAGGACTCCCCCCCTTGAACTCCTCCTTTCTCGAATTTTGAAAGATTGCTGTTGTTGTAAAGGTCGTATTTCCGGATTGTGGGGGAGAGCACCTAGGAAGGGGCTCTGGGATGGTGGGACAAGTTTCTCAAGGTTGGTTGTGTGGAAAGTCCCTCTGGTGAAAACTGGGGAGACAGTGGTTCAGCTCCTTCTGGAGGTAGGATAGGTGGCATCTTAGCCCTGCCCTCACCTAGTGCTTTCGGCTGAAGGATTTCAAAGGATACACACCCGCTCGCAGCCCCCTTCCTCCCTACGTCCTGCACAAAACCAGACAAACAGGGCTCAGGGCTCTGATCTGCTCTTTTTATTGTGTTTTTTAATGAAAGGGTCTCAGGTGGCAAGGAAAGATCTGGCTCTCTGGCTTCTAAGTCAATTCCTCAGGGAGCCCCAGGCATCATTGTGAGAAAGAGACCCCTCCTTGCTCCTCTCTGCTCAGCCCTCCTTCACCAGCGGGAGGGGCTCATGTTCAGACTCCTGGCCCAGGGACAAGCCCTTCCCCATGGAACTTCTGGCTTTTTGTCAAAGGTCATCTTGGTTCCTAGAGAGAGAGAGACAGGCTGGCTTGCAAGGCCCTGGCCCAGGGCCAACAGGCCCCTTGGGGATGTGCCTCTTCCCTGGTCAGCTCTTCTCCCGATCTGCTCCCCTAGGGAGCCCAGCCCCTCTGTTAGGTCATCTGTGTCCATCCTCTGCCACCTTGCTCCAGGCTCCTCCCTTCCTCCTCCTTACTCACAGGGTCCCTTCCTTTTGACACTCCCCCACCCCACCCCAAGCCCTGATACCTTCCTATTTGTAATCGTTGCTTGGCCCAGCCTCCCTAGCCCTCCACTCTCATTTCTTGGCCAGCCCCGGCCCCCACCTCTCCACGCTTCTGTCCGGGCCTTTGGCTCTGACTCCGGCTCCGGCTCCGGCTCCGTCCAGGACCCCGGGATCCCCTAGAGCTGCCGGAGCCTCTGGAGGAGTTGCTGCCGCCTGTGGAACAGGTGCTCGTGCCCTGGCCCCGGGACAGGAAGCTCGGTCGGCTGTAGGGGAGCCAGGCTTCTTCTGCAGTAGGAGACAGAAGGGCAGCTGGACTCAGGCAGGGGGCCGAAGAGGGCTGCTTTCCCCCGCCTTGTGCCGCCCTGACCACCACCCCAGCTCTGGAAGAAGAGTGGAAGGCAGACCATCCTGGGGACTGAGAAGCAGCAGCAACCGGCCCAGCCCATAGCCCTGACATAACACGTGCTCAGAAGCCTGCAGGGAGCGCTCCCCACTCCCACCACCACGAAGAGAGGGCCTTGGGAAAGGAGGGACAGAGCGCCCAGCCCCGACTCTGCACCTGGGCTCCAGTCCTGGGGAAGGATATGATTTGGGAACTGGAGGAAATTCTGCCCAGAGAAAGCTAGAGAGACAAGTGTCTTTGGCATTGATGCATGAACCCAGCTGGAGGTCAAGGGTGAGCTGGCTTGAAAATGAGCGCACCCTTGGCACCGTCCGTACACTAGGCTGCCCTCCCAAAGCCCACCCTCTCTGTAGCCATGGCCCNTTTTTTTTTCTATATTTTTAAAACGGGTTTGTGTATGATTGTTGCTATTTCTTCCTTGAGAGTGTGATAGAATCCACCAGTGAAGACTTTTCGGCTTAGAGTTTCCCCTGCTGAGAGGTTTTAATTACCAATTCAATTTCATTAATAGATATGTAAGACTATTAAGATTTTCTTACATCTTATTAATTTTGGCAGGTTGTATTTCTCAAGAAACTTATCCATTTCTCTCTTTTTATCTTGATCAGTCTAGGCAAAAGTTTATCAATTTTGCTGATCTTTAAAAAAAAAAAAACACAACACTGTGCAGCGGAGGTGAGTCCAACTCACAGCCCAGTCTAGCTGGCCCTGACACTTAAAGCAGAGCCATCTAACAGGGCCTAATCCACCATCTCACAGACACAGTAGGTGTTTGTTTCAAGTAACTGAGTTTTGGAGGTGATTTGTTAAGCACCTATAGCTGACTGGTACTGTTTATGGTCTACCAGTTTCCTATTGAAGGACACTGAGCAAAGTGAACCATGCTAAGCAAAGCTTGGCTCATTTAATAAAAAGCATTTCTTTAAGATTTATTTCTAAAAGAACCTCAGTGTCAAAGGGTTTGACATTTAAAATTTTAAAATAATATACCTAAACCTTGGGCTTCCCTGGTGGCTCAGATGGTAAAGAATCCACTTGCAATGCAGGAGACCTGGGTTTGATTCCTGGAGAAGGAAATGGCTGTCCACTCCAGTGTTCTTGCCTGGAGAATTCCATGGACAGAGGAGCCTGGCAGGCTACAGTCTACGGGGTCACAAGGAGCTGGACACAACTGAGTGACTAACACACACACACATTCCTAAACTTTGCTCACTAAAGCTATGATGATTCACCTTCCCAACCAGTAGTTTATGAGCATGTACTCTTCCGCATGCTTTCCAAAACTAGAGGTTAAAAAATTTCATTTTCATCCATTTAGTAAGTGAAATATAATATCTATCTAATTTTGTATTTCCCTGAGCATTAGGGAGGTTTAATAAATTTTCATATATGTATTGGCTATTTATAGTTCTTCTCCTTTGAATTTCCCCTTATGTTCTTTGCTTGGTTTTGTTCATTTTTGTTTTTTCCTGGTTATTTGTAGGAGATTTTTATATATCCTGCATGTTAATCTTTAATCTGTTAAAAATACTGCAAATATTTTAATTCTGAAGCTTCTTTTTAAACTTTGTAATGTCTTTCATGAGAGAAGCTTAAGGCAAAGTCAAATCAGTTTTTTTCATTATGTCTAGTAGATTTGCCTAAGAATGCTTTTCTTATTTAGAAAGTATTAAATTTTTAAATCATATTTTCTTCTATTGTGTTTATAATACTTCTTGTTGTTTTGAATCTTCAAATCATCTTACATTAGTTTTGGGTTATTATTTTGTGTTAAGTATAAGATTCTTTTTCAAATCAATAGGTAATTATTCCACAGTGTTTATCAAATATTCCATTATTATTTCCTGTTCAATTTGAATGCCAAATTAAAATTAAATTTTATTTAAGAATTGTTTCTAGAATTTCTGTCCTATTCCACTGATCTTTCATAGTCTTATATCAATAACCATGTTACTTGACTGTGATGTCTTAAACTATATTTTGGTATTTGCAGGAAAAGTACTCCCAATTGCTCTTTATGCAAATTTTTTTATTTTTGGCATTTACACTTATAGATGAACTTGAGAATATTAACAAGTTCATAACAAAATCTATGTGGATTTTGTTTGGGGTTGCATCAAATACATAGATTTAATTTGTAGAGAATCATAGCCTGACAGCATTGAGTTATTGCATATGATTTATATCTTGATTTTTAGAAATCCTTATTTTAATAATCTTGAGAAAAAATTATTTGGTTTCCTCCATGTAGGTTTTGCACAGTTCTTGTTAGGCTTACTTTGTTGTTGTGAAATGACTATTGATATGAATTTTTTCCCTGATATATTAGGTTAATATCATTTATCATGTGCTCCTATATTTTTTAAAGAATATTTCTGTGTACATGGATATTATATATACAAAAAAGCTTTGAGTGTTATTGCTTGCTTAGTTTTCTGTCTTCACTAGGTTGATCTCGTTTATGGCAGGAACCATATTTTGATGACTTTGTTTCTTACTTGTGCGTAGCACCTGGCAGATTTTAGTATCTCAAAACACCTTTGTAAAATGAATGAATGAAATAAAGGGATATTGAAGGACCTATGTAGACAAGATAAGTATCTCTTACCTGAAGTGTACGGAATTACAGGTTTCCTTAAGTTCTTTCTGCTTTGCTGTATTTCCTGATTTTTCTCTTGTGATCATGTATTATCTTGTACTTGAAAAAAGAAAGATGATTTTCACTTGGAAACCACAATGAAAGAGCATCGTAAGCTGCACATTGTTTACTACTTGTAAATTTTAGAAAGAGAAAAAAAATACGTGGATTCTAAAAATGTCTAAGGAGACAGGTTGTTCACCTCTCTGGATGAAGTTATTCCAATTTTAGAGGCTTGGTTTTACCATCTGTAAAATGGGATTCCTCTGCCTTGCTTCTACCTCTTACTGATCATCCAAGGCTGTGCTTGTGCTGAGCTCCAGGCCCACATCATCAGCAGGAATTAGAGGGAAGCCAGAGAAAGTAATTCTTCAGTCCCTGAGGTTGTTTTTACATTATGATGATATATGGTATATGTTGCTACAATGCCCAGGGTACATCTACAGATAGGGCAGCCCTTAGGGCTGGGAGGTCCACTAAGTCAATAATATATGCAGCTGGCAAAAGAGAACATTGACCTCACTTCCTCTGGAGAATAGATGACTATAACCCTGGAGTCCTGGTTTGCATGTAAATAATGAACAATGATACTGCTTGGTCACTTGTATCACTGAGGAAAAAGTGAAACAAGAATGAGAAAGACAAATGAGAAAAATATGAGGGCACCATTTATAGATTGGAGCAAGGAAGTATAATTCATCAGGTGAAATTTGCTTTCTCTAGCAAAGACAGGGATGATATGCTTCTGTATAGTTGAAGTTAGAAATTTCTTTCTTGGTATGATTGTTATGAAGTGGCAAAAAAGAAATAATCAGTTTCTCAAGAGGAAGACTGATGTATCAGTTATTGCATTTGGTGATGGAGCCCATTAAACCCCAAGGCAGTGCTGAGCAGTTGCCCCGCAAATGTTTCGACTACACTGGTAACAACCTGGGAAAGAGACTGAGGGTGTGTAATTTGGGGGAAGTCATGCTCTCTTTCTAAGCCTGGTTACAGGCAGTAGCTTAAGGCCTGCTTAATCTTAAAGCTCCTGACTTGCTATTTTAAAGCAAAGGTCATTTTCTTGAGGGCAGACAGCTCTTGTTCTACGTGCACTGTATCTCCTACACTAGGACTTGGCACAGGGCTAGACCCGTACGATGCACTCCACTGAGTCTCTCTCCACCTCTCACCCCTCAAAAAATTTTTAAAGCAATTTTGTAAAGCATTTTTAGGTTTACAGCTAAATTGAAGAGAAAGTGCAGAGATTTCCCATAATCCTTTGCCTCTACATATGCATAGCCTCCTCCATTATCAACATCTCCCCCAGAGTGGTGCATTAGTTACAACTGATAACCTACAGTGACACATCATAATCACCATAGTACACACTACAGTTCACTCTTGGTGTTGTAATCCGTTACATGGGTACAATGACACGTATCCATTATTATGGTATCATACAGAGTATTTTCACTGCCCCTAAAAGAGGTGAGCTCAGCCTGTCTATCCCTCAACCTGTCCCTCAAAACTCCTGGCAACCACTGATCTTTTTTACTGTTTCCATAATCTTGCCTTTGCCAGATTGTCATACAGTAGGAAAATACATCATGTAGTCTTTTCAAACTGTTTTTTTTTTTAATGTAGTAACATGCATGTAAGTTTTCTCCATGTCTTTTCCTGGCTTGATAGCTTAATTCTTTTTAGTGTTGAATAATATTCCATTGTCTGGATCTAACACTATTTATTTATCCATTTACCTGCTGAAGGACATCTTGGTTGCTTCCAAGTTTTGGCAATTATGAATAAAGCGGCTATGAACATCTATGTGCAGATTTCTGTGTAAACATGTTTTCAACTCCTTTGTTTACCCAAATATCAGGAAACATGACTGCTGGATTATACAGTTATTGTATGTTTAAGATGGTAAGAAACTGGCAGACTGTCTTCCAGAGTGGCTGTACCATTTTGCTTTCCCATCAGCACTGCATGAGAATTCCTGTTGCTCCACATCCTCACCAGCATTTGGAGTTGTCAGTGTTCTGGATTTTGGCCATTTTAATAGGTGTATATTGGTATTTCCTTTTCTCCTTTGCTTTTCGCCTCTCTTCTTTTCACAGCTATTTGTAAGGCCTCCCCAGACAGNGTCTGTGGTGATTTTGGAGCCCAATAAAATAAAGTCATTTGGGGGCAGGACTGTGCTCAAACACCTTCCCAGGCTTCCTTGAGGCTAGCAGTGGCCATGTGAAAGCACTCTTGCTGATGAGATGTAAGCAGAGTTCTGTCAGAGCTTTTTGGGATAACTTTTGCTTTTGTGTTAAAGAGGCAGGCTCAGAACTGGCCCTCTGAGACTTCCCTGGTGGTCTATTGGTTAAGACTCTGAGCTCCCAGTGCAGGGGATCTGGTTTCAATTCTTGGTCAGGGAACTAGATCCCATGGGCTGCCAAAAGGAACGATGCTGCAAAAAACAAACAAACAAACAAAAAAAAAAAACTGGTCCTCCTCTTGACCCACTCCATCTTCTTTCTGCCCGGGTCTTGGACGCAATGGCTAGAGCCAAGCAACCAGTTTGTGGCCAAGAGAATCACAGACACTGACAACACTAAGATGCAGAAACAACAGTAGAAACTACCTATGTTTGGGTATCTTTTGATTTCTTTCATTCTAATCTTCTTTCTCACTTTTGTTTATATGCTAGTCTTTCAGTTACCTGTGAAAAAAAGGAATCCTAGTATTCAATGTGGTCCGTGGACTTACAACATAGGCATCACCTGAGAGCTTGTTAGACATGGAGCATTTCAGGCCTGCCCCAGCTTCCAAATCAGAATTCATAAGATCCTCAGTTGATTGAGAGACACATTAAAGAGTGAGAAGCCGTGGTTTCAGTAATCACACGAGTGTGGCTGATTGCAATCTAACTGAGGTGGAGGTTGCTTAGACTCCACAAGACATGACTAGCTGCTCTTTTGTTATCAACAAGAGTGGGAGATCGTCACAGGCAGCTGACGTAGGAGAGAAGGAGCATGGCAGGACATCCAGGAGTGCTGGTGTAGGGCACTTTCTGGATGTTTATTAAATATTTTATGGTATTTACTCCATTCCAGGCCTTGTTACAAGCATTTTGGCAAGAATAGCTTATTTAATCTCCGTGGCAACCTATGACTCATTCCACAGATGAGTAAACTGAGGCACGGATGCTGCTGCTGCTAAGTCGCTTCAGTCATGTCCGACTCTGTGCAACCCCATAAATGGAAGGCCACCAGGCTCCCCTGTCCCTGGGATTCTCCAGGCAAGAACACTGGAGTGGGTTGCCATTTCCTTCNACTGAGGCACGGATGCTGCTGCTGCTAAGTCGCTTCAGTCATGTCCGACTCTGTGCAACCCCATAAATGGAAGGCCACCAGGCTCCCCTGTCCCTGGGATTCTCCAGGCAAGAACACTGGAGTGGGTTGCCATTTCCTTCTCCAATGCGTGACAGTGAAAAGTGAAAGGGAAGTCGCTCAGTCGTGTCCAACTCTTAGTGACCCCATGGACTACAGCCTTCCAGGCTCCTCTGCCCGTAGGATTTTCCAGGCAAGAGTACTGCAGTGGGTTGCCACTGCCTTCTCAGATAGGGTAAATCATATAGCTGCTGAGTGACAGGCAGGAGAGGAACTCACGCATTCTGTTTCCAGGCGTTGTGCTCTCTTCCCTGGATTCTCCCCACAGGCTTTGGGAGAATTTTTTAAATTAATTAATTAACTTAGTTGTGGCATGTAGCCTCTTTAGTTTTGGCGTGTTGACTCTTAGTTGTGACATGTGGGATCTAGTTCCCTGACCAGGGAATGGACCTGGGCCTCCTGCATTGGGAATGTGGAGTCTTAATGGCAACCCACTCCAGTGTTCTTGCCTGGGGAATCCCAGGGACGGGGGAGCCTGGTGGCTGCTGTCTATGGGGTCGCACAGTCGGACACAACTGAAGCGACCTAGCAGCAGCAGCAGCAGCTTCTGGACCATAGGAAGCCCTTAGGGAGAATTTTAGGGAAGTCAAAACACCTGTAGAGAGGTTAGAAAGTTGATAAGTATTCCTTTGCCTTTCTAGTGCATTCTGGGAGGTATGGGCTAAACATGCAGTATTCTCACTTCATCTTCAAAACTTCATCTCTTCAACACTTATCTGCTGAGTGCCCGGTATGTGCCTTGAACTGGGGGTACGTTGGTAGCAAGATCCTGTTCCTGCCTCCACAGACCTGGGAAGAGACAGGTAATGAGTTCTGATGTGGTGCAGTCAGTACTGGGAAGGGAGTGAGCAAAGCAAGCAAGGAGAAGGACGTCTAATCTAAGAGGGTTTGCAGGGGGTAGAAGAGAGCCAGATGGGGCGTGAAGGCTGACCAGGAACTATTCAGGCAAATCCAGGCTGTGTCAAATGTGCTTCTGAGGGAACTGCCAAAATTAAGACCCAGAAATCAACAAGAGAATGGCACTGTATGGCCACCGGTACCATTTCCTCATCCACCAGCCCTGAGGTTAGATGTGATTAATTTCCATTCTACAGATGTGGAAACTGAGGCTCTGAGTGGCTAAGCAGCATGCCAAATTCTAGAGTTTCACAGCAGATAAGTAGCAGAGATGGGCTTGAAATCTTTGCCACCCCATGGACTGCAGCACACCAGGCTTCCCTGTCCTTCACTGTCTCCCAGAGTTTGCTGAAACTCATGTCCATTGAGTCTGTGATGTCATCCAACCGTCTTATCCTCTGTCATCCCCCTCTCCTCCTGCCTTCAATCTTTCCCAGCATCAGGGTCTTATCTGACACCAAAGGCAGTATTCCTTCTACCATGCTTATCCTACCGCTTCTAGAATCAGGGACTCTATGCCTTCTGGTGCTGAGAGACTTAGGCCAGCAGTAACGCCTGTGTAACTCCAGCAGCTGAGGTCGAAAGATATTTCCTAGGGTTCCCTTGCACCTTCCCCTTTATCTTGTGACACTCCTGAACCCCAATGGGCTGTGGATCTCCAGGGTAACGTGCTTGACTGGCTGTGTTCAGTAACTAGGTTCAAGGTGACGGGCGACGTGCCAGTCTGGCTGGCCTCACACACTCNCCCTTGCACCTTCCCCTTTATCTTGTGACACTCCTGAACCCCAATGGGCTGTGGATCTCCAGGGTAACGTGCTTGACTGGCTGTGTTCAGTAACTAGGTTCAAGGTGACGGGCGACGTGCCAGTCTGGCTGGCCTCACACACTCCGGGGCAATGGCCCACATATGTGTTTCCACTCTGATCCCTGATCCTACACGTTTAGACGTTCACCACTCACCTTGTTAAACATCTTTCTGACTTCTTTGACAAACTGCTGGTTTCCACCCGACCCACTTTCTCCCCTGCCTAACAAGGTGGGAGGCTGATATATTATCAGGTAGATTTCTGCCTGCTCCTTGTATTTGTTTGGCACTGACCCAATGCCATGAGGCTGCCAAGTGGAATCTGGTCATCTTAGGTTGAATTAATGAAAGCACAGGGCTCAGAATCAGGGAGGTGGACTTGGATCAGCACTCACCAACAAAGAACATTCTGTTCTGGGAGAAAGGTTGCCAAAGGCAGCCAATTCAGAGGAGGCTGTCCAGAGAGTTAAGAGGCTCAAAGCCAAAATGTATGAGTAATTTTGAAAGAATTGGGGTTGTCTGGCCTGAAGCAGGAATGACTCAGGAGAAGATGGCTCCCAAACGAACGAGACTCCAGGGATCTGCAGGGGTCATGTCTCAGCAACACTTCAGAGTCCATTCCTCTGCTGGCAGCCAGATCTTCAAGCCCTCAAGCCCTCCCAAGCCCCTGTGTTTCCTCATTCATTCCCCTTACCAAGCCCTAACGTTTCCCTCTCTTCAAACCCACGACCTTGCTCTCTCTTTTTATATTTTTACAAACGATTTTGCCTTCTTTCCGGAAAATATTAAGGCCAAGAAGAAAAAAAAAAAAATTCCCTGCACCACCAACTAATTAGTATTTGAATTCATCCTCTCCCTCTTCCTTCCTGTCTTACGGGAGAGAGGCTGGACTCCTTCCCAGGTGATTGCTTCCGCCATGACTCGAGGTCATCCGTCAACCTTGTTCCTGCTTCTTCAACATCTTCCACTCCACTGCTGCTTTCTCCTCTTCCTATGCAGGAAGTCTAAGTCCTCTCCTCAAAAAGAAAACCAGCCCCCTGCTGCTCCCACTGGTTGCCTCCGTTTATACCTTCTTATGCAGGTAATCTTTACAGTCCCTCTTCTCTTCTTAGATTCAGTTCTTCAAGTCATACCATATAAGCTGATGCTATTTAAGATATTGGGGGACATCCCTGGTGGTTCAGTGGCTAAGACTCTGTGTTCCCATTTCAGGGGGCCTGGGTTCAATGCCTGGTCAGGGCACTAGATCCCACATGCTACAACTAAGTGTTCTTAGGCCACAACTAGAGAACCTGCACACAGCAAGGAAGACCCCACATGCCACATCTAAGACCTGATGCAGTTGAATAAATAAATATTTTTTAAAGAAACTTTAGAAAAAAGACATTGGACAATACTGGGTTGAACCATGTGAAATGACGTGTTTCCGGGAACAGCTTTCTTGTGATATAATTCACAGACCCTACAATTCATGCATTCAAAGTATACAATGCAATAGTTTTTAGTATATTCACAGACTTGTGCAACTATTACCATAATCAATTTTAGAACATTTTCACTACCCCACGAAGAAACCCCACTATCCATTATCCCGCAGTTCACCAACTTTCTCCATCCCAGCCCTAAGCAACTGCTAATCTACTTTGTGACTCTATCAATTTGCTTATTCTAGACATTTCATATAAATGGAATCATATATTAATAATATGGAGTCTTTCCTGTGTGACTTCTTTCAATTACAATAATGTGTTCAAGACTCATTCATGTCGTGGGTGGTATCAGTAATTCGTTTCTTTTTATAGCCAGATCATCTTCCATTGAATGGATCTACCACATTTCTTTGCACATTGATCAGTCAATAGATATTTGAGTTATTTCTACGTTTTGACTATTATAAATAGAACTGTTAAAAACATTTCTGTATAAATTTTCATATGGACATATGTTTTTAGTTCTCTTGGGTGTATACTTAGAAGTGAAGTTCATGGGTCATGTGGTAACTCTATGTTAAATTTTATGAGGAACTGCTAGACTGTTTTCAAAGTGGCTATACTCTTACATTCTCACCAGCAGTGTATGAGGGTGTCAGTTTGTCCACATTTTTGTCAGCACTCGTTATTATCTGTCTTTTTTTGTTATAGCAATTCTAGTACATGTACAGTGATATCTCATTGATTTTTTGTTCATTTCCCTCATGACTATTGATGTTGAGCATATTTTCATGTGTTTATTGGCCGTTTGTCCTGAAGAAATGTCTTACAGATCCTTTGCACATTTCTTATTTGAGTTATGTTTCTCTTTTAATTTCAAGCATAATCCATTTACAAAGTTGTGTTAGTTTCAGGTGTATAGCAAAGTGATTCAGTTATACATATATATATATATATATATTCTTTTTCAGATTCTTTTCTATTATAGGTTATTATAAGATATCAAATATAGTTCTCTGTGCTATACAGTAAGGCTTTGTTGTTTACCTATTTTAAAATATAGTAGTTTGTATCTGTTAATCCCAAATTTCTAATTTATCCCTCTCCTCCTTCCCCTTTATTAACCATAGTTTGTTTTCTATGTCTTTGAGTCTATTTCTGTTTTGTAAATAAGTTCATTTGTATTATTTGTAGATTCCATAAATAAATGACATAATGATTTTTTTTCCTTTGTCTACTTCACTTAGTGTAATAATCTCTAAGTTCATTCATGATGCTGCAAATTGCATTATCTCATTCTTTCATTCTTTTTAGGGCTGAGTAATATTCCTGTGTGTGTGTGTGTGTGTGTTTGTGTGTGTGTGTGTGTNAAAAAAAAAAAATTCCCTGCACCACCAACTAATTAGTATTTGAATTCATCCTCTCCCTCTTCCTTCCTGTCTTACGGGAGAGAGGCTGGACTCCTTCCCAGGTGATTGCTTCCGCCATGACTCGAGGTCATCCGTCAACCTTGTTCCTGCTTCTTCAACATCTTCCACTCCACTGCTGCTTTCTCCTCTTCCTATGCAGGAAGTCTAAGTCCTCTCCTCAAAAAGAAAACCAGCCCCCTGCTGCTCCCACTGGTTGCCTCCGTTTATACCTTCTTATGCAGGTAATCTTTACAGTCCCTCTTCTCTTCTTAGATTCAGTTCTTCAAGTCATACCATATAAGCTGATGCTATTTAAGATATTGGGGGACATCCCTGGTGGTTCAGTGGCTAAGACTCTGTGTTCCCATTTCAGGGGGCCTGGGTTCAATGCCTGGTCAGGGCACTAGATCCCACATGCTACAACTAAGTGTTCTTAGGCCACAACTAGAGAACCTGCACACAGCAAGGAAGACCCCACATGCCACATCTAAGACCTGATGCAGTTGAATAAATAAATATTTTTTAAAGAAACTTTAGAAAAAAGACATTGGACAATACTGGGTTGAACCATGTGAAATGACGTGTTTCCGGGAACAGCTTTCTTGTGATATAATTCACAGACCCTACAATTCATGCATTCAAAGTATACAATGCAATAGTTTTTAGTATATTCACAGACTTGTGCAACTATTACCATAATCAATTTTAGAACATTTTCACTACCCCACGAAGAAACCCCACTATCCATTATCCCCCAGTTCACCAACTTTCTCCATCCCAGCCCTAAGCAACTGCTAATCTACTTTGTGACTCTATCAATTTGCTTATTCTAGACATTTCATATAAATGGAATCATATATTAATAATATGGAGTCTTTCCTGTGTGACTTCTTTCAATTACAATAATGTGTTCAAGACTCATTCATGTCGTGGGTGGTATCAGTAATTCGTTTCTTTTTATAGCCAGATCATCTTCCATTGAATGGATCTACCACATTTCTTTGCACATTGATCAGTCAATAGATATTTGAGTTATTTCTACGTTTTGACTATTATAAATAGAACTGTTAAAAACATTTCTGTATAAATTTTCATATGGACATATGTTTTTAGTTCTCTTGGGTGTATACTTAGAAGTGAAGTTCATGGGTCATGTGGTAACTCTATGTTAAATTTTATGAGGAACTGCTAGACTGTTTTCAAAGTGGCTATACTCTTACATTCTCACCAGCAGTGTATGAGGGTGTCAGTTTGTCCACATTTTTGTCAGCACTCGTTATTATCTGTCTTTTTTTGTTATAGCAATTCTAGTACATGTACAGTGATATCTCATTGATTTTTTGTTCATTTCCCTCATGACTATTGATGTTGAGCATATTTTCATGTGTTTATTGGCCGTTTGTCCTGAAGAAATGTCTTACAGATCCTTTGCACATTTCTTATTTGAGTTATGTTTCTCTTTTAATTTCAAGCATAATCCATTTACAAAGTTGTGTTAGTTTCAGGTGTATAGCAAAGTGATTCAGTTATACATATATATATATATATATATATTCTTTTTCAGATTCTTTTCTATTATAGGTTATTATAAGATATCAAATATAGTTCTCTGTGCTATACAGTAAGGCTTTGTTGTTTACCCATTTTAAAATATAGTAGTTTGTATCTGTTAATCCCAGATTTCTAATTTATCCCTCTCCTCCTTCCCCTTTATTAACCATAGTTTGTTTTCTATGTCTTTGAGTCTATTTCTGTTTTGTAAATAAGTTCATTTGTATTATTTGTAGATTCCATAAATAAATGACATAATGATTTTTTTTCCTTTGTCTACTTCACTTAGTGTAATAATCTCTAAGTTCATTCATGATGCTGCAAATTGCATTATCTCATTCTTTCATTCTTTTTAGGGCTGAGTAATATTCCAGTGTGTGTGTGTGTGTGTGTGTGTGTGTGTGTGTGTGTGTGTGTTTACATCTTCTTTATCCATTAAGCTGTCAATGAACGCTTAGCTTGCTTCCATGTCTTGGCTATTATAAATAGTGCCACTATGAACATTAGGGTGCATGTATCTTTTCAAATTAGAGGGTTTCTTTTTCTGCATATGTGGCCAAGATTAAGATTGCTAGTTGTTCAGTCACTCAGTCGTGTCCAACTCTTTGCGACCCCATGGACTGCAGCATGCCAGGCTTCCCTGTCCTCCACCATCTCCCAGAGCTTGCTCAAACTCATGTCCGTTGTGTTGGTGATGCCATCCAACCATCTTGTCCTCTGTCGTCTGCTTCTCCTCCTGCTTTCAGTCTTTCCCAGCATCAGGATCTTTTCCAGTGAGTCAGTTCTTCGCATCAGGTGGCCAAAGTGTAGGAGCTTTAGCTTCAACATCAGTCCTTTCCAATGAATATTCAGGATTGATTTCCTTCAGGATTGATTTTCTTTAGGATTGACTGGTTTGATCTCCTTGCAGTCCAAGGGACTCTCAAGAGACTTCTCCAACACCACAGTTCAAAAGAATCAATTCTTCAGCGCTCAGCCTTCTTTATGGTCCAACTCTCTCTTTAATGAACCATCTTTATGGTCCAATAGATGGGGAAACAATGGAAACAGTGACAGACTTTATTTTCTTGGGCTCCAAAAATCACTGCAGATGGTGACTACAGTCATGAAGGTAAAAGACGCTTGCTTCTTGGAAGAAAAGCTATGACCAACCTAGACAGCATATTAGAAAGCAGACACGTTAGTTTGTCAACAAAGGCCTGTATAGTCAAAGCTATGGTTTTTCCAGTAATCACATATGGATGTGAGAATTGGGATTGCTAGATCATATGGTAATTCTGATTTTTTCATCGATACTCCATGTTATTCTCCATAGCAGCTGCACCAATTTACATTCTCACCAACAGTGTGGGAAGGTTCCCATTTCTCCACACCTCCTCCAACATTTATTATCTGTACACTTTTTGAGGGTGGCCATTCTGACCCAGGTGAGCTGATAACCTCACTGTAGTTTAGATTTGTATTTCTCTAGTAATTAGCACAGAGAAGGCAATGGCACCCCACTCTAGTACTCTTGCCTGGAAAATCCCATGGGCGGAGGAGCCTGGTAGGCTGAAGTCCATGGAATCGCCAAGAGTCGGACACGACTGAGCAACTTCCCTTTCACTTTTCACTTTCATGCACTGGAGAAGGAAATGTCACCCCACTCCAGTGTTCTTGCCTGGAGAATCCCAGGGGCAGGGGAGCCTGGTGGACTGACGTCTATGGGGTCGCACAGAGTTGGACTGAAGTGACTTAGCAGCAGCAGCAGCAGCAGTAATTAGCATGTGCTGAAAATTTTCATGTGTTGAGTATATTTTCATTGGCCATCTGTATGTCTTCTTTGGAGAAATATCTATTTAGGTCTGCTGCCAATTTTTTTTTCATTTGATTGGATTTTTTGTTTCTTTCTTTTTTTCTTTTAATTGGAGGTTAATTACTTTACAATATTGTATTGGTTTTGCCATACATCAACATGAATTCGCCACAGGTATACACGTGTTCCCCATCCTGAACCCCCCTCCCTCCTCCCTCCCCATACCATCCCTTTTGATTGCGTGATATTGAGTTTTGTGGGCCATTTGTACATTTTGGAAATGAAGCCCTTGTCAGTCGCATTGTTTGCAAATATTTCCTTCCGTTCCGTAGGTTGTCTTTTTGTTTTGTTTATGGTTTCCTTTTTCTGTGCACAGTTATGTATCTTTTTATTATTGAGTTCTAAGAGTTCCTTACATTCATTTTCTAGACACAAGTCCTTCATCAAATACATGATTTGGAAATATTTTTCCATTAAATTGGTTTTCTTTTCCAGTTTCTTGGGAATGTCCTTTGATGCACCGAAGTTTCTAATTTTCATGAAGTCCCCTTTACTGAATCTATCTATTCTGTTGTTTTGTTTGTGCTTTTAGCTTCATGTCTAAGAAACCATTGCCAGATCCAAGATCATAAAGATTTACTCTTATGCTTTCTTCTAAGAGTGTTACAGGCTTAGTTCTTACATTTAGGTCTTTGATTCATCTTGCGTTAATGTTTGTGTGTGTGAAAGTTAGGAGTCAAACTTCATTCTTTTGCATTTGACCATCCTGTTTTCCCAGCACCATTCCTTGAAAAGACTACTCTTTTCACACATTTAATTGTTTTAATATCCTTGTTGAAAAATCAAGTGATTGTAAATATGAGGCCTTATTTCCCAATTCTCAATTCTTTCCCATCGATCTTTATGTTGGTATCTATGTCTATCAAGAATTCCCTGGTGGCTCAGATGGCAAAGTGTCCGTCTACAATGAGGGAGACCTAGGTTTGATCCCTGGGTTGGGAAGTTCCCTGGAGAAGGAAATGACAACCCACTCCAGTACTCTTGCCTAGAAAATCCCATGGATGGAGGTGTTAATTACTGTTTTGTAGTAACTTTTGAAATCAAGAAATATGAGCCATCCAAATGTGTTCCTTTTCTAGGTGGCTTTGGCTATTCTGGTGGCTCAGACGGTGCCTGGAATGTGGGAGACCCAGGTTCAATCCCTGGGTTGGGAAGATCCCCTAGCAACCTACTCCAGTACTCTTGCCTGGAAAATTCCATGGACTGAGGAGCCTGGTAGGCTACAGTCCATGGGGTCACAAAGAGTTGGACATGACTGAGTGACTTACACTTTCACTTTGGCTATTCTATGTCCCTTTTCTTTCCACATAAATTTTAGGATCAGCTTGTCAATTTCTACAAAGAGTACAGCTGGTATTCCAATGCTGTTGTGTTAAATCTCTCAACCAACTTGAGGAGTGTTGCCATCTTACTAATGTTAGGTATTCTGAATGTCCTTCCATCTGTTTAAAATTTTTTCAATGCAACTGCTATCTTTGAAGTTCCAAAACAGTTCAATATTGGCAATTTAGTTACTTTAAACCTAATACACAGGGAAAAGAAAGTCAAATTTTCCGCAAAGCCAGTGTCATCTTCACACACAAACCAGAATCCAGTAGCATCTTAAAACCATAATGCACACAACCTGTTCACAACAGGGCAGAGGTTTCCCGTGGACAGGGGTGTAAGAATGGAAACTGGGAGTGGGGTGTGTGGAGCCACGCGTGTGCATTCACTTTGTCATTTGTTCAGCTTTTTTTTCACTTATTGACATTTCTACTTTATCAGTTATAAAGACACCTCAATAAATTTTTAAAAAATTTCTTGGCATATAGCTTATTTACAATGTTGCGCTAGTTTCAGGAGTAAAGTCAATCAGCTGTGCATGTACACATATCCACTCTTTTTTGTTTATTTATATTTTGGCTATGCTGAGTCTTCATTGCTGTGTGTGGGCTTTCTCTAGTTGTGGAGAGTGGGGGGCACTCTCTTGTGGTTATCCACTCTCCTAGATTCTTTTCCCCTATAGGTCATTACAGAGTATCGAGTATCATCCAGTATGTTTGCTTTTAAAGACTGGTTGATATTTGGCTGTGCTGTGCGTGGGCTTTCTCCAGTTGAGGTGAGTAGGGGCTACCCTTCATTGCAGTGCTTGGGCTTCTCACTGCGGGAGCTTCTCTTGTCGCAGAGCACAGATCCGAGGGTGCACGGTCTTCAGCCGTTGTGGCTCCTGGGCTCTAGAGCACAGGCTCAATAGTTGTGGCACATGGGCTTAATTGCTCCCTGGCATGACCAAGGATGGAACCCATGTTCCCTGCATTGGCCGGTGGATTCTTAGCCACTAGATCACCAGGGAAGCCCTTACCTTTGTTAACAGTTATTTTTAAACATTGTTCTAGATGAACCCAAGATTGAAAAATAAGTTTAAAAATTCCAACGTGAAGACAATATGATGATGTTCACAAGTAATATAATTACATATCTAGACAACCCAAAGAGAAGGCAATGGCACCCTACTCCAGTACTCTTGCCTGGAAAATCCCATGGACGGAGGAGCCTGGTGGGCTGCAGTCCATGGGGTCGCTGAGGGGTCGGACACGACTGAGTGACTTCACTTTCACTCTTGACTTTCATACATTGGAGAAGGAAATGGCAACCCACTCCAGTGTTCTTGCCTGGAGAATCCCAGGGGCAGGGGAGCCTGGTGGGCTGCCGTCTATGGAGTTGCACAGAGTCGGACACGACTGAAGCAAGTTAGCAGCAGCAGACAACCCAAGAGTACTATTGGAAAAACTCTTTCAAAAAAATCTCAAAAACAGACTGAATTCAGCCAGGAAGGTGGTTGGTTGCAAGACAAATATTGAAAATCAACAGCCTTTTTATGTTTCAGAAAAAGAAAGCTAGAAAAAAAGGAAGAAAAAGACTGTACTCAAAAGAGTGCCAATATCCACTTTTATAACCTCAGCAACAACAAAGATGAAAGAAAATGGAAGAAGAAGCAAATGAAAATACATACCATGTTCATCAATAAGAAGATTTAATGGTGTGAAAATGCATATTTTCCCTAAATTAACCTTTATTTTTAACTTTATGTCAATAAAAATACATTATCAGGTTTTTGTGAAAGTAGACAGAGTCTAAAGTTCAAATGGAAAAATAAACAAGGGGGACTAGCCAGGAAAATCCTGAAGAAGAAAAGTAATAAAGAAGGATTAACCCTAGTGTGGCAGTGGTTTAGTCACTAAGTTGTGCCTGACTCTTCATGACCCCAGTATGCAGTGAAGCACATTATAAAGCTGCGTTTGTGAAAAATGTTTGGTACTGGTACATGAAAAGAAAGACAGATTAATGTAACAGGTTAGAATTCAGAAACAGATTAAGTACACTTGAGAAGCTAGAGTATGGTAAAGCTGTATTTCAAATCAGGGAAGAAAGAAAGAAAATCATACAAAGTAGTCATTGGTTCTCAGGTAATTGCCCAGCCATTTAAGAAAACATAAAGCTGGGTGCTTATCTGATTCATTACACCAGATAAATTCCAGACAAATAAACAATTTAAATGTAAATAAGTGAAACAAAGAATAAGAAAACATGGGCATGTGTACACACACACACATACAATTTTGAATCGAAGAAAATCTTTCTAAGCAAGCCACAAAACTCAGAAGCTGAATAGGAAAAAAATGGCTACATAAAAATTAAAATAGCTGCATAGTATAAAAACAGCATAGACTAAGTTAAAAGATAGATAACACACTAGAAAAAAGTGAAAAAAATTTAGACTACAAAAAACCCCACTTTCTTTAATATCAAAGAGGTCATAAATAAAAGGGAAAATATGAACTGCTTGAAATTGGACAAAGGATGTGAACATGAAGTTCACAAAAAAGAAATCCAAATTGCTTATAAACACATAAAAAGTCTCTCAACCTCACTAGTGACTAAAGAAATATAAATTAAAATGAGATAAAAAAATTGCAAATAGAACTGCCTTATGACCCAGCAATCCCACTGCTGGGCATACACACCAAGGAAACCAGAATTGAAAGAGACACATGTACCCCAATGTTCATTGCAGCACTGTTTATAATAGCCAGGACATGGAAACAACCTAGATGTCCATCAACAGATGAATGGATAAGCAAGCTGTGGCATATATACACAATGGAGTATTACTCTGCCATTAAAAAGAATAAATTTGAATCAGTTCTAATGAGATGGATGAAACTGGAGCCTATTATACAGAGTGAAGTAAGCCAGAAAGAAAAACACCAATA